>LPNX011003326.1:170000-187106 GCA_001517045.1 Pseudotsuga menziesii
TTGCACTGCCTGATAGCATTTCCTATGCTGGTTCAGTTCCTCGTGGACTTACCCACTGCGCTGAGAGGAAGATTACTGTGTCGAGAAGTTTACTGTCAGTGCTAAATGGTGTTTGTTTTATTTAGGGTTTTTCCCTTGGCATCTATTGCCTGAACTCATTACTGTGTAAGCCGTCGCCTTAGCTTAGTGCTGCGCATCCTCCTCCATTGTGACAGGTCACCTTCCTCTCCAGCGAGCTCCTTCTTCTCTGCAGTAATGAGGGGTTTACCTATCTTCCTGCTAGTGGTTGTTTTGTTGTTCTTCAGTGGCCACATTTATATCAAACTCTAAGTTATGTACAGAGTTTTATTTGGCTTTCTATTTAAAATGCTAGCTTAACATTCACATTTTTATAAGGTTTTAATATTAAACTCCTCTTTCGTTGCAGGGCCAGACTCCTCCTCATGGCGTGGATGGTGCAAGACTTCAACAGTTGGCTTTCCTCGGTAAGCCTGGTTTTATCCACGGCATTCCCTCCTTGCTGGTTCTTAGGGCAGTTAAGGGTTTGGTTTCGTGATGTATATCTCTTGCTGTTACTTTGGTTCATTTGGTGAACCCTAACACTGTTAAAAGAGTTTGGCTCTTCGTTTATTATGGAATCTTGGCTGAAGCCAAGACTGTGGGTTTTGGGTCTTGTTTGAAAACTGTGTAAAGCATGCAAAAAGATGTATTACTGTTTGTATAGGCTGTAGATTTTACTTTAATGTAAAAGATACTGGCAGCCGTGAGGTGCCAAGGAGATAAACTCCAACCTCAGTACATACTTTTTAATTTTTTTCAGGGTATATCCTGAACTTGGAGCTATGTGTTGTCCATGCTACTTTTCTTAAATAAATATTATGTTACTGTACAGTTTTAAATCCATTACTATTTAAATTTTGGCTTACTAAGCTTATCTGTCTTCGTTACACTGGGCTCCTGTGAATTTGATAAAATACTTGGTATATTTTAAGTTATTTATTCGCGGTACTTGCTGGTAGGTTTTTACTGCATTTTAATAATATACAGGGTTAATTATTTTATAAAATATTATAAGAGTTATACTTAACAAACTAAATAATCTTGAGGTTCTAAATGACATTTAAAACTCATTGACTGTATCACCAAGCTTACAGGTTTTTATACTGAAATTTCTACTAATGAGAAGAGATAAGATATTAATGTAATTTCCAAATAATATAAATTTATATACAATAATTAATAGGATATTAATATCACTGCTTATAATAACCTCGTTATTCTTCCTTTAATACTTATCACTTTTGTTATTTATTCTGCTTAGGATCTTTTATAATTATATAAAGTAATAATAGTTTATTCTCAGTTTATAAATAATCTGTGGTTAATGTATTCTCCAAACTTATTGTTAATTAAATTTATTGACAAGGGTTCTGTATTGGCTTTATACCCTGATTTACTAATTATTAGAAAAACTGTAATTTTTAATGCATAATTTATACCTTTCAAATTTATGTAAA
The DNA here is from genome assembly GCA_001517045.1 of Pseudotsuga menziesii. Taxonomy (NCBI): domain Eukaryota; kingdom Viridiplantae; phylum Streptophyta; class Pinopsida; order Pinales; family Pinaceae; genus Pseudotsuga; species Pseudotsuga menziesii. The sequence continues at coordinate 171,518 of LPNX011003326.1, forward strand.
GTCTTTATACTCTCATTATATTTTAATAATGTCCTCAAGTATTATTTATCTACCTTATAATACATAGAGTATAAATAGAGTATAAATCGTTTAAGTTTGCAATTATTTATTTATAATGAGTATAAATAGTTTATTTATACATAGTCCTTATTTATTTATACATAGAGTATAAATAGTTTAAGTTTGCAATTATAATAATAAAAATATTACCTTAAGTGTTACAATAGTAATACTCCTATATTGTATGTAATGTGAGTTTATTGTTATTAATACAATAAAAATATTATCTCTTTTATGAGTACCAATGTTTCCATGATTACTATTTAATTTAATTTATAACATTCTGTTATTTAATTAGTTTATTTGTTTAGTTATGATGCGTGTGTATATAATAACATTTATTTGCCATTTATGAAATAAGGTAACAGTTCTGTAATCTATTTGAGCTCAGTCGATATAAAAGAAAATTTAGTAATTTATAACTACATCCTTAACCATAAATACAGACTAACACAACTAGGTTTTAACTAAAGAATCTAAACAATATTCAATTACTTCTACTATCAGTATTTTCTTTTCAGCATAAAGAAGTTAGACTCTTTCAAACTGGAAGAAAATCAATTATAAAGTTTAAACAACAGATACACTTAGTCTATCTTTTTCTTAGCACAACTATCACATTTGTCTAAAATAATAGGATTATTGAGAATGATATACTGTTCGAGAAAATAGTTTTTATCTATGTGCATAAATAGCTGTCAGTAAAGCAAATAATGTCTGCTGATGTTAAGTAAAGAAACAATCTACTATTCTACCATCTCATCATGCTATCTGTTTTAATTTTTATCCCTGTGCTGGAGTACGGTCTAGTAAAACCCAGATGTGGAAAAACACAGTGGTCTTTAGTTTTCATCAACCGATTCTATTACTGATAAAATAAAACATTTTCATAAATAAACCATGTAGTAACTACTAACATATCATCCAACCATTCACAATTACTAAAAAAACAAAGACAGTTAGGTGACAGAACCTGCTTAAGCTTTGGACAACAACAGCAATGGGAGGCCGTTCCTCCCTACCAACTCCTGGAGAGTGCTCAAACAACGACTTCTCAGGACCCCCAAGCTTGCTCTGGTCTCTCTAGCTGGAACTAGGTGCAGCAATCGTCAGTTACCAGTCCTCAAACTCAGTAATAATCCAGAACTTATCAGTAAGTTCACCCAGCTAACAAGCTGTAATAAACAAGTTACTGCAGCATTCCTCATTCCTCTCAGAACAACTTCCTTACTATTTTTCCCTCTTTCCTCAATGAATTTCTTGAATATCATTCAACTGAATGAATTCTCTCTAGAAAATATCTGAGCCGCCTCAGCTCTCTTCATTGAGTACTTTTAAAAGATTGCCTAGGTCTTTTTTGGGTTAGTTGTCATTTAATAAGCCACCTGCTCTGATCCCACTTTCTTGGGGGATCATGACCCCAAATATAGGGAAGTTGCCACCTACAACTTAGGAAGTGTTTGAGGATGCTGCCACTTGTCTTTTACCCTCCACCTAGTTCCATCCACCAGTTTGACCAGTAACCTATTTTTAACAACTCTCCCATGCTGTTGTCTCCACAATTTATTTTTTTAATAATACAATATTCTGAAATACATTCCACTTCTGTTGACTTTGCTGAGTCATCAGTTCCTACTTAGCATTAATTTAACATAATGTCTCAGGAATATAATAAAAACAATTCACATTATTTTACAAAATTGGGGTATGTGACAACCATGACTTAGTGTGTCCAGTTTCACCACAATGAGTACACATATGTTCTGGTCGTGCAGCTCCTATTTCGTAGCTGTGATTTTGTGATCCAAATGACTAATTATGATCATGATTCAGTGGAACAGATGTTCGATCTGGTTTCGGTTTGTTTGCCATTGTTGATACTTGACTCGACGAGCTACCATAGCAGATGGCTCTGAATGTTCAGGTTTGCCATTCAGTGCAGCTCAGCGAACAGAATCACAATGAACATGCGCATAAGTTTCTTCAAGTTCCAGTACACGATCCCTCCGGAGAATCTCACCTCGAATTTGTTCAAATTCTGCATCTAGTCCATTCAGAAAAATATGCACCCGCAGTCTCTCAACTGATTTTTTATAGGCAATAACATCATCGGGATTGTTCATGAAAATTTTATCACGATGATCTAGCTCTTGAAAATTTTCTATCAGATCACCATAATAGGTGGAAAGAGGATGACCAACTTGTTTGGTAGAGAATGCTTCGTGATTCAGTGCAAAGAGTTGTGATTCATCTGCCCCATCATAGAATGCTTTGGCAAGAGCACTCCAGACTTCACCTGTAGTAGGCAATCTGAGATAGCATTTCATAATCTCCGGTGACATAGAGGTCAGCAACCATCCTTTGACCTTTTCATTCTCAGCATACCACTTCGCATAGGAAGGATCAGTAACCTTCAGATATGTTTTACTCGTAAGATATTCAAGCTTCTCATGCCCTGCAATCTGCATTTCCATTATTTGAGACCAGACATCATAATTGGTTTCGGTAAGGATGATATTAGTTGCGAAACTGGGGTTTTCTGATTGAACATGGATAACTGGTACAGAGGATTATTCGGGTTTGTCATCAGTCATGGTGTGAGGGTTATATAAGGATTCAGGCTGTGATGATATAGAACGGATAATAATACCTGCTCTGATACCAAGTAAAAAATACAGAGTTTGTGAGGGGAAGACTCCGATGGTTTTCTCTATTACTGGCTGGGCATAAATAGCCACTGTACAAATCTTTAGATCCTATAGTTTAGGACTGATTGACTAACTATAAGGAAACTATAGTTGTCGAGATACAATCACATATTTACAAAGATTCTAGTAATTCTAGTCTATCTGTACAGCTAGCAGTAGAGACAAATTAGGGGCTTGAATGTTGGAGAACCAACTTGGAGATAATTACTCCTAATTGTCAACACATAAGACCCAAATGAATGCTTAATCATGCATACACATAGTTGAGAAAGAGTAGTTCTTGATGATTATGAAGTTGGACGAGTTATTTTTGACCCAATTGTTTCTGAAGTATGCTCTTTCTGTAAAGTAATCTCATTCACCTGTAGGAATTTCCCTATGTTAATTTTATCACGACATAAACTGTGTAGCTTATGTTGTGTAGCTTAACCCATAAGGCCATTATATGGATCTTTTCATGGTCTAGGTCAAAACTTAACCCCTTAAGAATGGATATCATGCATATATGAATCTTGGACAAAATAATGAAGCAAAAGTATTTGGAAAGGAACCATTGTTGCACTATTACAAGAAACATTAATGGACGTATATTGTGATCGAGCGGAACCCCATCCTTCCTGCTATCTATAACTCGGTCTCTATGCCTTGCCCTTCCCAATCAAGGCACTTCCCAATCGGATTGGGAAGGGCAAGGTCCCTATGCAAGGCATAGGGACAATGAATACATGGGCCTTCCTATCCAAACAATGAATCGATACCCTTACCTCGCCTCCCACATCGAAGGTGTAAATGTTATTCCCCCATATGTTTAGTTACTGAAACATCAGATTAATAAGGATATAATAGCGCCTATCTTCAAGAAGCCTTAGAGACAATAAGGACTTAGTGAAATGCGAGAAACCTCCTATTGATTGAGTTGTTTTTTTATTGAAGAACTGCTTTAATATGAGCAGGAGGAGCTCTGCAATTAGATGAATCTATGGAGCTTCGTTCAAGCAAGTTGTCGTATTGGCACATAGCTTTGGAACCCAGTCATATAGGGATAAGTACATTTAAAAAAAGGGAGTGCTTCAAGAACATTACAGTCGCATCCTTAACCAAATATGGTGATCAACGATGATTTGCTCCTATAATCAATTCTTAAAGACCTCAATCGAAGATGCAAAAGGGAATAAATATACCAACTCCAATAGTCCTAGCGCAATCGGGTGACCTTAAAATATTATCTATTGAAATGTATGAACTATTAGGGACGACGACATCGAGAAAATTCTAAATCTTTTCTTATTCACTTGTTTAAAAAGATCAAGCAATGTTTAGTCATATGAACCTGGGATTAATTGTCAACCAATATCGTGTTGCAGTACTCTTATATTTCACTCTCAATGTTCATCAATGCAAAAATCACCTGCACAAACGAAAAAGAGTAATTAAAATCTTTGGTTCTCAATCTTGATCTCAAAGCATTTGGGAAAAACATCCAAGATTTTGTGGGCTAGATATCTTGGACAAAGGGGATAGAGCATACCTAAGTGGAGGTGTTGCTATCCAGAACCAATTGATATCAATCAATTGAGGGAAATTGATCAACTGAAACTTTGATTGGAAATTGATCAAGTGAATCTTTGATTGAGGGGATATTTTGCAAATCAACGTACCGAGTCTTCAGCCCTCTTCTTTGAAAAGTAAATAACCATTATCGGGGCATTCACCGCAATTTCGTGTGCCTCACATATTCTCGGGAGAAGAAAGGTGTGTTTGAGGCGCAAATCCTCATGTTAAAATGCATTCAACTATTGAATTGGAATTGTTTTTATTTGACTCTTTGCCAAATTGTAATAGCCAAGAGATTGAACAGATGACAAGCGGGTCAATACACCTGAAATTCGTCGAAGCCTTCAGGCCCAATTGCCCTCGTCTGGTCATCTGGCTTTTAAAAATCAATATAGCAATTCAACGTTCTCTCTTTCCGGATCGCGGTCAGGTCCTCGGGGCCGTGCGCAATCGTTGGTTTTCAACTTCACGAGTTATTTCCAAACTTTAATAGTCCAATCCGCTGCCATTGACGGCCTGACTAAATATAAAGCCTTGAAACTCAGGATTTCGCGAGTCGTTTTCGGTCATGGTTTATGCTTATAATTCAAAACAATTGGTAATGCTATGCATTATATCAGTCAATATACATGCATATCGTAGGTAGTTGGAAAGGATGATTATTATCTTGCTCTTATGAACCCTATGTAATGTTTCAAATAATCTTACATAACCTCAAACAAACGTACAGTCAATACACATAAGTCCGACCCCCCTTCTCAAACAAACTTACAGTCAATACACATAATTAGTCCGAGAAGGCGGCTAGGGACTTTACTCTCGCTACTTCCCTGCTTATAACTATTCGCTTTGCTTCGCATATTTCCCAATTCAAGTCTTCTAACATTGAGAGTTAGCTTTCTCCTACTCACTGATTTTTTCTTCTCCTTCTCTTCTCCTGCCAATCCATCAGATCTATCAGATATCATATTGTTTGTTGTTCATAGTGTACTCCCGTCACATGTCATATCGTTCACCTTTTAACATGAAGAAGTACAGTATAATGGCTCTCATGATTATGATTTCGTTCCTGCTGATTGCAGGCTGTAACGGGGACAGGTTACTCATGAAGAATAGCCTGTTTATTGCCCCCGACAATCCCTCGGACTTCGATCCCGAGAACACCAAGATATCGTTGAGCTTTAGCCCGAGCATTCAAAAGATAATGAAAATCTATTTGTCTGTATCGAACAAGGTCGATGGCCTATTCAATTTAGCAACCAAGGGAGCAGAAACACCGTTCGGACCCAGTCGTAATGTAAATTCCATGGTGACCCAACGGCGGCTCTCCTCATCCAGTAATAGCCCCGGAGTCGGCCACATGCAAATGACCCGACGTAAATCTGAGGATATCCTGAAATCCCATGAGAGCCATGAAGAGGATCAAGTGAAGCAGAAAAGGAAGACAAAGCGGAAGCTGGGTTCTAGTCCGAGCCCGGGAGACGGGAATTAATGGTTTTCAACGTTGTACAGAATATTTGGGCTCTGTTGAAATCTAATTTGTGAGCTCTGTTTATAAGGAATTCCTTCATGACAAAGCCCAATCTGAGGTATAGAACAGTATTTCACAAAATGAGCAATCTGGATCGCATCGGGGTGGGGGGCGGGATTATGAGTGAGTCCCAAGTCTAATTGTTGTCTACATTTTTTTCGTCCAACTACAACTCGTCAAACATTCTTTCAATGTAAATATACTGCGCCACTTAAGCTGTGGAATGCCTTACCCACGAAGTGCTTTACATTTTTTTTAAAGTTTTCTAAATTGGTTGGCAATTTTGAGGCAGTGTGATTTAAATTTATGTGGCTTGATATGTCCAATCTCAAAATATTGCTAATGGAAAGAAGCTATTTTATTAAAAACTCCAAGGCTTAAAAATCCTTTCCTTCTGTTTGGGAATCATTGTAACGGAAAAATAAATATAAATATTTTAGGTAAAAAAAAAAATTAGATTGAGTTATGGTTTGCTTATCTTAAACATTCATTAAAATTTTAATAAGTAAACTTAAGGATGACGATAATAAATTTTTAATATCAATATTATATAATTAAAAATAAAATATTCATTAAATAAATTTATTAAATGAATAAGCATATTTAAACCATTTCAAACTTCAAAAATCCAAATAACTTTAGCTTTCTATTTATTCAAAATCAAATACCTTACCTAGAATCAATAATTTACATTTTATTCAGCAAAGTATCTCATCGTTAAGGAAATTAAAATATTAATAAAATACACAAAAATTAGGAATTGTTTTTAAATTTTAAGTCAATAGCGGATTTAAATTTGTGGAGTTAAAGTTTCGAGGTAGAAAATTATTACACTTTTTAATGTAAGTAGGTAGAAGAGTTTTGGTTTGTCTATATGTAAAAGAAGATGATTGTAAATAAGAAGATCGAGAAGAGAATAAAAAGAGAGAGTGCCACAGAGAGATAGACAATAACTGGGTAAGAAGAAGTGGAGAAGAACAAAAACTCTCGGAAGAGTTCTAAAAGCTCAAGCTTCTATGTTTTGGAAAGTGTTGAGAGAAGAAGCTCTGTAAAAGGTAAAACATCCTTGTGAATTTCCAAGTTTGTAATTGTAGTTGTAGTTCTTTGTTATGTGGAGACAATATATATAATTTTATACTTTATGGTTGAATGCACGTCTTATTTATGCGGCACATCTTCTCCATAATTACTTGGGTAATTGTTGTTTGAAGCTCTCTAAAAGATGAAACATCCTTCTGAATTTCCAAGTTTGTAATTGGAGCTGTAGTTCTCCACAATTACTTGAGTAAATGTTGTTTACAATTACTACTTAGTGAAAGACACAAAGAATCCACAAATATTTCACCGTGAGTTTTTATAGTGAGAGTGCTAGACATAAATCTTTCTTAATATTTGGTTATATGATATTGTGAGTCTTTAGCAATATAGTTGTCTAGAGGTAAAACTTTAATTTTCTCACAAAATATTTATGAGTATTGATCTCTAACAATGAAGGCATTGTTCACAGGTCAAGATGTATGGGAGATTCTCCAAAATGGCTATACAAAAACCAACAAATAAGAGAAAGAAAGATGTAAAGGCTCTATTCTACATACACCAAACCATGCATGAAAGCATACGCCCAAGAGTAGCAGGAACAAATACTGCCAAGAATGCATGGGACACATTGGAAATTACCTATCAAGGCTTGGACAAGGTAAAAACTTCTAAGTTGCAGATTCTTGGAAGAGAGTTTGAATCTCTATCAATGAAAGATATAGAGTTAGTTGAATTATTTTACACTAGTCATTGGTTTGATAAATAAACTCAAATCCCATGGAAAAAACATAGAAGACAAAAGGGTTGTTGAAAAAGTTCTTATAAGTCTTCCCCACATATTTGAATCATTGGTCAAGACCTTGGAAGAAAATAAAGGTGTGTCGCAGTTTACCATTTCATGAGTTACAAGCCTCACTCATCAATCATGAACATAGAATTAGTAGATCAAACACATCATTGGAAGCTGCATTTGAAGCACAATCTGTGACGGCCATGTTGGCAGCGAAGGTGGGGCTCCTCGCCACTTGGGTGAAGTGTCTGTTGGGCCAAACGGAGGTGGGTGGTTGGTCAAGAAAACGACTAAGTGTTGGACCTCATGGGGGTCATGGGTGCCACTTAATAGTTTGGACGGTTGGGTGGGGGTGCCAGTCAAAATGATGCCCATGGTGGCTAAGTGCACTAAGTGCGCTAAGTGGGCCAAGTATGCTAAGTGCGCTAAATGTGATAAAGGTGCTAAAGGTGCTTATTGGGAAAAGGTGGTAAGTCAGCTAAGGAGGCCCGCGGTCCACATGAAAAAGTGCCTAAGTGTATAAATTGGCTAAGAGAAGTTAGCCAAGGGAAGCAAGGACATACGAGCACTTGGGGAGTCATTTTTGGTAGTGCTCCATTTGGGAGACGCTTCGCAGAGCCCTCAATAGGAGCGTTTGTAGAGCGCTCAAGACGAACGCCCATAGGAACATCCACAGGCGCGCTTAGGAGGAACGTCCGCAAAAGCACTCACAAGGACCATCCGTAGGAGCACCCAATAGAGCGTCCACAGGCACGCTCAGGGAGTATCCATAGTAGCGTTCAGGAAGAGTGCTTAACTAGGGAGTCCACAGGAGCGCCCAACGGAGTGCTCAACAGGAGAAACCAACAGAGTGCTCAACAGGAGTGCCCAACAGAGCGCTCAATAGGAGCGTCCACTCAACAGGAGCACCCAACAGAGCGCTAAATAGGAGCGCCCAACAGAGCGCTCAATAGGACTGCTCGCTCAATAGGAGCACCCAACAGAGCTTGGTACAGTCGCATTGATTCCTATCTCACCCAAAATGGATTTCACGGAAGTGAAAGTGAGACAATATTGTACACCAAATTTAATGAGCAAGGTAACATGTTAATTGTCTACGTATATGTAGATGATTTAATACTTACTGGTAATTTTGGCATAAAGGATTTTAGAACAAACATGGAAAGCGAATTTGAAATGACTGATTTGGGGCTTATGAAGTTTTTCTCGCCATTGAGTTCCAAGAGTTTGAAAGTGGTATTTTTATATCACAGTCGAAGTATGCAAGTGTAGTTTTAAGAAGATTAAAATCTCTAATTACAAGACAACCCCAACACTAGTAATAACAGGTTTAAAATTGAGAAATGATGATGATGGATCAAATGTAGATCCTACATTGTTTAAGAATCTAGTTGGTAGCCTTATGTATTTAACTGCAGCAATACCAGAAATCATGTATATTGGAGTAAGTCTGATCTGAAGATTCATGGAGTCACTAAAAGAATCTCGTTGGAAATAAGGTAAGAGAATTATCAGGTATGTAAGCGACACAAATGACCTTGGCATAATGTATTCAACCTCGTAAAAGTTTAAACTCATTGGATACATGCACAGTAACATTGGAGGAAAAATAGATGACAAGAAAAACACATATGGGTACACATTTCATTTTGGTAGAGGTGTTGTGTCGTGGGATTCAAAGAAGCAACCCATTGTAAATATATCTTCAACAAAAACAGAGAATGTCACAGCTACAAACATTTAATGTCAAATTTTTTGGATGAAGATAATTATAAGAGACATGTCGTAGAACTAGCAAGGATCAACAACCATTTTTATGTGACAACAGTTTAGCTATCTCATTATCAAATAGCCATGTGTTCCACAAAATAACCAGCCACATCGACATAAGGTATCATTTCATAAGAGAATTTGTAAACAACAAAGAGATTTACTTAGAATTTTGCGGATCTTAAGATTAGTTGGAAAACATATTTACAAAAACATTGGCAAGGGATACATTCCAGTATCTGCAAAGTTATTTAGAAATGACAACTTTTGCTCAATGAATTCTGTCATGAACAAAGCAATTTTTAGCTCAAAAACATTTTGTAAAATTTTTGTTTGAAGATCCCCATCTTGCTCATAATTAAGGGGGAGTGTTGGAAATTATATTTGTTAATTGCAGATCCACGTCACGTCTAGGATGACTCTCTCAGAGTCTCTAATAGTTCATATTCTATCAAACTATCTGATAGAATGAAGAGTTCATATCTCTCCATATATAAAGAAGTCCATTTAAACTTATGTAGTTAAGTTTCTAGGTAGAAAGTTATTACAGTCTTTAATGAAAGTTAGTAGAAGAGTTTTAGTCTGTCTATATGTAGAAGAAGAAGAGAGAGTGCGAGGATTTATGTCTCCACCCTGTAATGTCCCTCTTAAACAGAAAAAGAGAGAGTGCGAGAGAGAGACATAGAAGAACAGAGTAAGAAGAAGTGGAGAAGAAAAAAAGCTCTCAGAAGAGTTTGAGAAGCTCAAGATTCTTTTTTTTGGAAAGTGTTAAAAGGTGAAACATCCTTGTAAATTTCCAAGTTCGTAATTGCAGTTGTAGTTCTTTGTTATGTCATGACAATGTGTATAATTCCATAGTTTATGGTTGAATTCATGTCTTATTTATGCCACACATCTTCTCTAGAATTACTTGAATAAATTTTGTTTACATTTACTGTTTAGTAAAAGACACAAAGAATCCAAAAATATTTCACCGTGTAATACGTAGAGTGCTCGACATAAGTCTTACTTAATATTTGGTTATATGATATTAAGAGCCTATCGCAATATAGTTGTGTCGAGTTTTATCCCAATTTATGCGTCGATGAGAAGTGTTTGTCATATTATAATTCTTTAGAATAAGAAATCTCTTTTTATAAAATTCGACTAAAAGTGGTTCGGATGAAGTGGGAGTTGATCACAACCAAAAGTGTGTTGCAGGTAAATCTTGTCATGGTAAAATCTTATCGAAGTCAAGTGGGTTACTGTCGAGGTAAAAGTGTGTCGGGTGAAAAGTTCGTAAAAAGTGTCTCGATCAAAAGTGAAGTCTGTCGCACACAATTTTGTCGCATACTTGTTCGTCGCAGTAAATTCCCTTCGTAGTAAAATTCCCTGTCGTAGTAAATCTTCATCGCAGTAAAATCATGTCGCAAGTATTTTGGTCAAAGTAAAAGTTAGGGTTTCCAAAAGAACTCTGTCAAATTTCTTACTGCATGGTATCTCAAGTTAACCGTCGCACCCATTTTTCAAGAATGAAGAGAAAGAAATTAATCCAAATGCAACCATCTTCATAACCTTGTTACTTCTCAAAATCTGAATTATGACTGATAGTGAAGACTAAACCTAATCATATCTTGATAGGAAAAATTTAATAGGTCATCTAGTTTCCTTGATGATCATTGTTTTCAAATAATCTATGTTGATATGTTACAACCACATTAACAGAAAGCATAGTCTCCTCTTATTGGATATCAAATGCAATAGACCAAAAGGAGCATGTTAGAATTCATATATCTTTGGTATTGTCCCCTTTCCTTTCATGGGTTTCACTACATACTTGTACAACTATTTAGCTTCATTGCAATGCCATGTGAATTTTCCAATTGGTCCTTATGTTTAAGAGGGACATTATAGGGTGGAGACATAAATCCTCATGATCTGTGTGTTTATATATGAAGGTTAAAGGGTATTTTTACTATTCTCATTGAGACTAAGAGTTTAACTTAGGAGTATTTTATCTTTTTTTTAAAATAAAATGAAGTGTTATGTTCTCAAAGTTACGGCAATGAAGGCTTTAAAATTTGGATTTTTACATTAATTAATTAATACTTACTTGAAGGGTTTTAAATTTGTACCTCTACAATTAATACTTTGTGTTAGATTAAATATCAAATAAAAGAAAAAAAAATCAAGTATTAGGCCCACGCATGATACATATCTAGCAAAACAATTTTGGCAAAGCCTTCACTGAAAGGAAAGTGTGTCTCGCCAATCAATGCGAATAATCAGGCCTTAGTGATGGGCATATGGCAAATTTTAAGCACCATACCATACTTTGTAGAACTTTGATATTCTGCAAAGTTTATGTGTGTGTGTGTGTGTGTGTTTTACTTCAAGTAGTTATAGCAGGTCTCTCTTGTGTTTAAGGTTTGATAAGTACCTATTTATCCTTTATCATGTAGTCTATTAAATTTTTAAATTGTGAAAAATAGGGTCAATATATTGCAGGTATTGGGGGTCGATGCAGCGTATATGGGGGGTTTATCTATATTAGGGGGTTACAAAAAAGGGTATCTATTAAGAATATGGTATATTTAGTGAAAATAGGGTTTTTTTTTAATTTGAAAGATGTATTTGGAGGGGGATTAAGAAAACACGTTTGGCAGGAATTTATCAATATATAATGAAATTAGGGGTAATATTTAATATCCAATGAACCAAGGTGATATGGAATAGTTTCACTAAATGAAGGCCCCATGGAATATCCTTCCCAAGGCCCTGACACACATAATATTACTAAAAACCATAAAATTGCACTAACATCCTCAATCATAAGCCAATAATACCTTAAGGATTTCATGTGTTGTTGGTTTAGACATCCCTCTTATCCCTATATGCATAGAAGTTTCATTCAGACATTAAGGTTGTGGTATCCTCCTTTGACCATGTTCAATGCCCCAAGTCCCCGTGACTTGGATGCATAGTTCCATTGATACACTACAAAGCCATGAGTGGTGATTTATGGAATTATCAATGGCTTTGGATTCCTAAATAGTTTCTTTATTCACAAAGGAATGGTCCTCTTCTATAGTTTCTTTAACCATGGATGGATAGAATCTTCATTTAGGGTCATATGTTTAGGTTTCTTCTAATATGCATAGTGAAGTCCCTAAGGCCACAATACCTAGATACATAGTCCCATGGATACCCTCGAAAATCCATGTGTGGTGCTTAGAGTCATTTTTTCGTGGCTCTCTATCCCTTAATTATTTATTTATATCCAAATTCATGGTATTCCTCCATATAAATTCATTCCCAACACCTTGATACATGTGCATATAGCTCAAGACTATCTAATGGCACTGGAATCCTCAATCATAGGCCATTGATACCCTCATAAGTCAATGTGTGGTTGGTGGAGACAACTTTTTTAGTCTTAGAAGTCTAGAAGATTCCTTTAGTTCTTGAACTTCATGTCTCCTACCATGACCATTTCCAAGCTCCCAAGTCCCCAATACTTGGATACATATTGACATGAATATCATTGTGAAGTTACACATTTCACCTTAAGGAATTATTCATGGTTTTTGATTCCTTAGTGGTTTCTTTAGAGAAAAAGGCATGGTATTTCCTCTAGAATGTAATTCTTAAGGAATATATGCATATACATACTTCTGAAACCCACCTAATGGAATCATCATCCTTAATCATAGGCCAATGATACCCTAAGGATTCCATGTGTGGTTATGGAAGGAAACCTTCTTAGCCTTAGATGGCTAAAATATTTCTTTACAGACCAAAGTTTAAGTCTCTGCAACTGACCATGTCGAATTCCTCAAGGCCCCAATACCTAGATAAAAATATCCATGGATACCCTTGCAAACTCATGTATGGTTATTTGAGGCATTGTTTAAGGGTCTAGATGCCTCAATGGTATTTTTAGGGCCAATGACATGGTCTTCTTCTATAGATATTCATTCCTAAGGCCTTAAGACAACTACATACTTCTGGAAACCACATAATGGAATTAATATCATCAATCATAGGCCAACAATGTTCTCAAGAGGAAATGTATGGTTGGTTGAGGTGATATTCTTAACATTGGAGGGATAGAATATTCTTTTAGGGACATAGGTTCAAGTCTCCTCCCTTGACAATGCCAAAGGCCCCAATACCCCAAGCCCTTAAGAAATGGATACATAGTGGCAAAAATATCCATGCAAGGTCATTTTTTGTGCTTCAGGAATTGTCCATTGCTATAGATACATCAATGGTTTATTTGGGGCCAAAGACATGGTTGCTTACCCTGAAACATCATTCACAAGGCCCTTTGATATGTAGATACTACTTGAAACCACCTAATGCAAATGGCATAATCAATCATAGGCCAATGATACCCTCAAGAAGCCATGCATGGTTGGTGGAATAAATATTATTATCCCTAAATGGATATAAGATTCCTTTACAGCTCGAGATTCAACTTTCTATATAGCTATAATATATATTTTTCAAATTATATATTTGGAATTTGTAGAAAAAATGATATCTATATCTAAAATTTCATAAAACAATATTGTTGTGTAGCATATTGCAATGAGTGGTAAAAGACAACCATATTGAGAAAATGGAATATGGAATGCTTAGTTAGTAATGGTTTTGCTATATTCCATAGCATAGGTTTGGTCAATCCAAAGATAACTCCAAAGCTAGGGATGGCACACAAACATGCACGCAGGCTTGATTTAGGTGGTAAGTAATGAGATCACATTCCTTTTAAATTTAAATTTCCTTTCTTGCCTTAAAAAAACAATGTCATACACAACACATGTGTGATTTAGCTTTACAAAAGACATGCACAATTTTTATTTATAAAACATGCACGTTATTTGTTGAAGTAAAACGCTTGTGCAATATTAATCACATTGAATTTACCTTAGGAAAAAGAGTTGAGAGGTGGTGGGGAAGGGTCTAAGGGTTAGTAGAATTGAAGGAGAGAAGGGGAATATCATGGTGTACATGGGAGAAGGGGGCGGGGATTGAGAGCATGGTTAGGAGTAGAAGAGGTGGCGAAGAATTATAGGTTTTAGAATAGGTTAAATTTTATGGGACTTCCAATCTTTGTATTCACACCACATTTCAATGGCTGAAAAACACAACATATACCCCCCTTTCCTCAAACCGTTCATTTATTCATTGATTTAGCACTATCCCAAGAGAACCTAAAACAATATATGATCTGATCTACCTGTCAGACATAGATATGTATACCTACACTCCATGTTTATGTAGCATACCTCACACCTCGCATTTATGTTTCTTTTCAGGCTGACCCATCACACCAATGGGTCTAACAACATTGATTTCACACTCCACCATGCAAATCTAGGAGCAAAAAGAAATTCTTCAACATCCTACATATCAACGATTCAATATACATTATACCATGTAGATCTAGGTAACTTGATCTTGATATACTTCTCTCATTGGAGATTGGGTGCCTGCCAAGATCTGATATCAAATGTTGGTTCTAATATGAAACAAATGTTCTTATACACAACATAAATATAGAGCAATAAAGAAAAACATAACATCATGCACATCTAGACACCATGATTTATCTTGGAAACCCCTTAACTGGGAAACCATAATAATTTATTCATTATGCCCCTAGGACAAATCCAACCAAGGCATGGTCAAGTGTGGATCTACCACCATGGGTACACACACCCCATCAATGAGAGTTATAGACACTTACTCATATTACTATGGAGTACAATCAATCTATTTATAGGCTTATGTGGATATCCTAATACCTTGGGTCCATAACAACAATAGCAGAAGTCGGTTAACATGCTCTACGACCGATTCAAGTTAAACCAACAAAAGGGGGATAATGCGAAGGGGAGGCATAGGAAAGAGAAGAAGTGGATGATAGTTTGATGCAATATAGGATTGGTGGATGGAAAGGCAGATGAGGAGGATAAGAGGAGAAATAGGGTGTGTTGGAGGAGAGAGGAAGGAGGAGGGAAAATTGAAGAGAGGGAAATGAGATGGGGTGAAAGAGAGAATATGATGTGTAAACACAGAAGGGGTTGGGGAGAAGGGATATGATGAAAACATGGAGAAATGGAGTATGATATATATATATATATATATATA
>LPNX011003326.1:188386-210334 GCA_001517045.1 Pseudotsuga menziesii
AGATAACATCTTCTGCAAATTGAGCACACATTTTGTAACTACAAGACGTGCACACATTTGTAACTACAAAGTTTTAGATGGGGTTACTAAGGTTTAAAGAGAGGAGGGGGTTAGTTGTAGGGGGAGAGAGAGAGAGATAGAGAAATGGGTTTTTGAGGAGTGTTAGGGGGTCTAATGTGTGTGTGTGTGTGAGAGAGAGAGAGAGAGGGTGCAAGATAACATCTTCTACAAATTGAGCACACATTTCAAAACATCCACGCATTTGTAACGACAAAGTGTGCACACATTTTGTAACTAAAATATGCGCACATGTTTGTAACTACAAATCATGTGTACACTTATTTATTCCTAGCATGCATTTCAATTGACTTGTTAGAATTGGTCTCCTCTAAATCTAGTGTTAAGAAAATTTGTGCATGCATTTTGTTTTTTCAAATCAGTAAGGGTTTAGAAAAACTACAATTGCATCTAAAATGTTCCTCAACTTCGTGTGGGAATGCAATACTCCACAATATTACTGATGCCGGGGCTGAGGCATATGCCCCCTCAATTCACCTATTTGTATGTGAGAAAAAAGAGCACCCATGTAGTGGAAGCAATATTTTAGGTACTATGACTAACACCATCCATGAAGCCCACATAAACCAAGCTTAATGTTGACATCAAAAAATGAATCATCATGCATGATAAACAATGAATCAAAATATAGGTCACACGCATAAAGAAAAATGCACACTACACCAAAGTGTGATACATAATATACAAAGTACTCTTTGGTCTTAAAATCTATGCATAGTACATCTTAGATCCCATTGCAAGGCTTCGAGAGTGGAATCATGCCATCATATTCAACTAACTCATAGGCCCCCTTTTTTAGCACGTGCTTAACAATGTAAGTTCCATGTCACATGGACATAGAGTTTCCACCCCAAAACTAATCATTCTCTTTGTTATATACACTAACATCAAGTCCCCTTCATTAGAAAGTCAAGGATGAACATTTTGATCATATTGAGATTTGACCCATTTTTTACATGCTTTTTCTTGTATGGATCAAGCCTTTGAACGATGATTATCAAGTTGCGCCAAGTAAATGATACATTCCTCCTTGGCATAAGTATTAGAATTTTATTCTACCACGAGCTTAAGGGTTGGAATCTCACATTTGATGGTTTTAATACATGAAAGGATTGAAACTTAAAATGGTTTTAATACAAGTGCTATATGCCTAAAGAAGCAAGAATAACATGATATGTCAATTGGGCATGTTCTTATTAATCATACATTGTAATATAGTTTTCAAGACTTTATTAACAACTTCCACTTCATGATTAGGCTAGGGTTAGTAAGGTGTATAAAGTTGACTTTTAGAGCAAGATACTTTTATACTAAAAAATTTGAGTGAATCATTTTTAGAAAAAATGGAAATGGACAAATCTATTTAAACAAATAAGCATGGAACATTTTCCATGTGAAATTTAGTTCCAAATGTTTTCCATGTTTTTCTAGCAATTGAGCTATGTACATCTTATGTGGATGTATTATAGCCCTTTATAAAGTCCATTATAATCCTTTGTTTTTATGTTGTTCTTTTCTCTAGTTGATGAACTTCCCTTTTGGTAGCTACATCTACACATTCCAATGATTTAACAAAGAAACCATATCACTATACAACAACCTTTGAGCCATCAGTGACTTTTATTATAACTATAAACTTCACATCCTTATGTAATCACTAGGGATAAAGGGGGTCAAAGAGACCTTTTTTGGTTTTTTCAAAACAATTTTATTTTATAATATGTCCATTTAATTCTCTTTTCAACACTCGAATTCCAATTTTTCATGTAAGGAAAATCAATTTCAAGATACTTATAAAATAAAAGATCTTCCATGTACAAGTGTTATCATAAACAAAACCATAATATGGAAAAAAATTATTTAATTTTTTAAGGCACCATGCTAAAAGGAAAATAACCTCTACATATCGGGTGATGTTTAACTCTCTGAATGAGGTATATTCTGCATTATTAAGAGAAGTGTCTACATATGGGGTGATTAACTCTCTGAATGAGGCATATCCTACATTATTAAGAGAAGTGTTATCTTTCTCAAATTATATCAAAATCATTTTCAACTATAATTGTGAGAGTAATTACATATGGGTGATGTTTAACTTTCTCAATGAGTTATATCCTGCATTATTAAGAGAAGTGTTATCTTCCTCAAATTATATCAAAATCATTTTCAACTTGTTGAGGCCCGGAAATTCGCAGGCAGCAACAGTAAGGGATTCTCCCCAATCAACGTTCCCAACTAGCCCGTTGACTGTTTGGTATGGGGAATCCATCCGGTTTGCGGTCCGGCTACTGTAGGTCAAGTACAAAACAAAGGCTTCACCAGTTACGGCCCGGTCCACCGAGTTTTTTGTATTTTGAATTAAATTATGAAATGCAAGTGCCTAATTAACATGCAGGGTGATAAAGATGCAAGGAACAGTCACAATGTGATGCGCAGGTTCTTACCTCTCGTCTTAAGGCTCACAAGCATCTAAATCGCATACAATAAGAAATCAAAACTAACTACCTAATCTATCCCTAGGGAGTAGAATTATCATTCATCGGTGAGTAATACATTTTGTACATGCATAATGAAAAGTTACAGATAGCTGATACTTTTTTCAAGACACATGAACGATTACAGATATTTGAACAACTAGATAGCCAATTGTTTTATGAACAACATTTATTACTCACAGTGGAAAAACATCCCAAAGATACTGAAGAACATTCAACAAGAACATAGGTTAGGTTCAGTTGTCTCCTGATGATGATCCCAGAGTAGGGATCGAAACGTCGAGATTTACTAAATCCAACGCAGCTCCTTCTCTTTTACAAGTTAAATACTCTCACAGTTAATGAAATACAACTGAAAACGAAATAGTTCCCCTTCATCCTTATTCATTTAGTCACATTGATACATTCCAAAGATACTGAAGAACATTCAACAAGAACATAGGTTAGGTTCAGTTGTCTCCTGATGATGATCCCAGAGTAGGGATCAAAACGTTGAGATTTACTAAATCCAACGCAGCTCCTTCTCTTTTACAAGTTAAATACTCTCACAGTTAATGAAATACAGCTGAAAACGAAATAGTTCCCCTTCATCCTTATTCATTTAGTCACATTGATACATTCCACATTTCGCTCTTTCCAGTAGGAAAAAAGTTGCATTTTCTGATTGTAAAACGAAATAGTGAACATCTTACAAGCAAATAGTTCACAAATTTTTCCAGGGAAAAAGTCCATTCTCAATCCTATCTTTACAATATTTAAACTATACAGCAGGTCGTTTGGGCTGCCCCCAAACATGTGACTTTCCAATCTCTTGAGCATTTCAGATTCTTCTTCAGACCTCTTTGTCTTCTCATTTTTTATTTTATGTGAACGTTCATCTTCTGATTAATAACTGATAGATTTTTCCAGGCTGTGCCTTGGTCGTCATTCGTTTTGTCCTTTCTTCAGTCCTGAGAACCACGGTTTGACTTTTGTCCAAAACTGCCTAGATGTGCCTTCGTGCTGCGATTGCCTTTAAAAATCCTTCGGGTCCACCTGCAAATAAACCAGAATGCATCATTCGTTTGATTTGCATTACAAAGCAAAACAACATATTATACTACTAAAAAGGCTAATCCACTAGAGAAGATAGGCTTGTGACAATAATACCAACGGCGAAAATCGGGAGATAAATGACATTGGAAACCAAATGGATTTTCTAGCTGCAACGGCGGAAAAGTAAAGGCTACAGGTCTGCGACGTGAGGACGGGAAAGACTTAGAATCGAAAATCGGACGACCTTCCCTTTCCGAAGCTTAATGACTTTGAGAGCCGCAACGACGAAAGGGAAAAGGCTGAAGATACGCGACGCGGGTGGGAAAACTTTGGTCGGAAGTCAGAAGGCTTTGACATCGGACGCAAAATGGCTTTCTCAGCCGCAACGGCGGAAGAGAAAAATCTTCGGGCGCGCGACTGAAAGGCAAATGCTTATCGGCTGTCGGAACTATTTGGACCTCGGACGGCAAACCGATTTGGGCGCCGCAACGACGGAAGTGGACAAGCTTCGGCTTCCGATCGAAATAAGAAAGACTCCCGATCAATAATAATAATAAAAACTAAGTGTTTCAGTCAGCTTTAAACATTCAACCACGGACAAAAACCCGTTTTACCTCCGCAACAGCGAACCACAACAAAGAATATTTAATCCTATCGACAAGCCAAAACCAACCTTAAAATCTGCGACCCACCATAAGTTTCAAACGCAGGAATCTTCTGGAAAACCAGGACGAACTGTGAACTCCAGGAAATCATCCACAATTAATGCATGACCCAAAAAATTCAAAGATCCAGATGATCAAACAAATGCAAAAATCATGAGGAGGGGCCCAAAATTTAAAAAAATTGGAGAGAACGGTTGCAACTGCAACAGAACTATAATTGTAAGAGTAATTAAGTAGTCCAAAGTAATTGTGGCAGTAATAACATTGAAAACAACAAGCTAATACCTTTCCACTTAGATTGTTATATTTCTTACATAATAAGAAATCTAACTAGCATACATTGTAGTTACATTGTTATATTAACTTGTAGTTAGATTTCTTATCATACCTTTCCAATTAATTCATACAACTTAGTCATGAGATGCCTTATTATCTTTGCCTTGTTTTATAATTTAAAGGATGGTATAGGTCTAAAACTTTGGAAACTCTTCCTTTACTACTAAATTACAATATATATAAAAATAAAACTTGATATCTTTGATATATTAAATTAAAATATATCATTCTATTTTTTAAAATTATAATAATGATTCTCACACCTCATTAGCATTTTTAAAATAATGGATCACATCACCCCATTAGCATTTTGAAAATAAAGGATCAGATCATTAGCGAAATTTAATTCCAAATCATTTCTCCAAATAACATTAATATTCAACTAAAGATACACAATTACATTTCCAACACTTTTGGAAAAGCCATTTATAACCAAAAGCAGGGATGGAATTTGACGGGTAAATGTCTGTCATGCGTCAATTTACCCGTCAAATACACCTAAGATTTTGTCGAAACCGTCAAAATCTGGCTCAGAATACAGAAAACGTTTCAGATTTTGTTTGTTACCAGGGTGTCCCGTCATTTGAAATTCCAACCCTGACCAAAACCCATGTTACATTTCCAACACTTCTCGAAAAGCCATTTATAACCAAAACGCATGTTTGATAAATCAATGGATATGAATAACTAAAGTCTGCCCATTTGACATTGACATATATTTTGAATTGAAAAATGATATATATAGATTATTAAAAATAGTTCAACTTTCTACTTAGAATAGTATATCATCAAGTATATCATCAACCTCGGGCAGTTTCTTTATGGAATTTCGTGGTAGCCCCTTCGTAGATGGAATTCGTGGTTGAAGAGGAAATCATCGAATCTGGCTTTGCATTCAACTTTTGAATTGGAATTGGAATTTTTATTTGGTTCTTTGCCAAAATACAATATGGAATTTACAAAACCTATAACATTTAGAGTTTTTTTATTTGGCTCTTTGCTAAAATAGAATATGGAATTAACAAATATGGTATTAGCAAAAGGTAGAACGAACTTTTCAAGCTTAGTGTCCACAGTTGCGTCGGCCGCCTAAAGATGGTGACACCAGACATGTAATGTATTTGGCCAAGAGCACATGCGGGTCAATGCGAATCTTTCCCGCGCAACTACCACCTGTCGTCATCGAACTTTATTCAAAGTTCTTGAAAAGATTCAAGGGGACTCGAGCATGACTGACCTGCCCATCCAGTGACTAGTTATCCATTTTACCAGTTATTTTTTATAATTGTTTATTTAGAATTTTGAATCACTGTCATAAAATCAATCTCTACATTACACTTCTACATCCTCATCCATACATGAAAACGCATAAGTAGTAATCTACCCTAAATCCCAAATGAAAAGGTTTATCAACATAAAAATATACTTATGGTCTAGTTTTAATCAACATTAAAAAATGCTTATAATAGGGATTTAGTGTACAATTAGCAACAACCATATTACTAAGATTAATATGTTTGAAATAGGTGGAGAGATATATATTTGACATATTGATAATGTTAGCTAATATAACAACCACTTATTTTATGGTTGTTAAGCTAATAGTTGAAGTTAGACTCATAGTTGTATCATCTTTAGAGTTAAGCTAATAGTTGTATCTAATAGTTAATTTAAAAGTTAATATAAAGCTTAGACTAAGCCTTATCCACATTAACTCGACTCCCAACTCCCAACTACAAGATGGAATTCAAGTGTCATAAGTTGCACACTACCTAAGTCATTGTTCTTGGTGCATAGTTTCAGTGCAATCAAGGTCAACTTCTCATGCTAAGAGATGGAGTTCGTTTAAATTTAATTTAATAGTTGCATCACTATTAGAATAATCAAATAGTTTGCTAATAGTTATCCAATATAACTGCGATTAGAGTCAAAGTCAAGCTAAAAGTTGTAGAATCATTGGAGTTAATCTAATATTTATCCAATATAACCGCCATTAGAGTTGAAGTTAAACTAATAATTGTAAAATTATTGGAGTTAAAATAATAGTGGTATCTAATAGTTAATTTAAAAGTTAATTTATTGGCAATTGCAGTTCAAGTAAAAGTCGGGATTGTAGTTGAAGTTAAGCTAATAGTTGTATCATCAATGTATTTAAGCTAATAATTGAATAGTTGTATCTAATAATCCAATAGTTGAAGCTGAAGTTTGTTTTTTCCAAATATCACGAATTGTACTTATCAGATGTTAACTAAGCTATTTTTGATTTTTTTGAAATTGTTAATTATGAGTTAGACTAACCTCTTTTAAAAAGAATCGAAAACCTAATTATATCTATATGGAAAACCTAAACATGTGATACTAAGTGTACATATTATCTTAGGTAGAAGCCCAACTACTAGATGCAGGGGTTTATTAGGAGTTTGGAGGAGTTTATTAGGTGTTTGGAATAGTTTATTAGGAGTTCGAACTATTTTATTAGGAGTCGGACTCTTACATCACGCACATTAGGTAGACTCGTAGATGCCAAATGTATTTGGACTAAGTCTTAAGTGATTAGAGTTGAAGTTAGGCTAATAGTTGTAGAATCATTGGAGTTAAGCTAATAGTTCTATCTAATATGTAAGCTAATAGTTATGTAATATAACTGTGATTAGAGTTGAAGTTAATCTAATAGTTCTAGAATAATTGGAGTTAATCTAATAGTTGTATCTAATAATCGATGGAGTTAAGCTTTGTATCACAACTTAATTAAGCTATTTTTTATTTTTTTGAAATTATTAATTATTAATTCTGGATGATGCCCATAGAATCAATCTCGATAGTACACTTGTCGCATTTTAGTTTAATCTTGGACGATGCTCATAGAATCAATTTGGACAGTACACTTGTTTCATTCTCATGTGTAGATAAAAAAGCCTAGATGGGGATTCTAAGATATATAAAAAAGCCTAGATGAGGATTCTAAGATATATATGCCTATAGGCTTAAAAATCTAGATATAATGGATAAAATATGAAAATAGATATAACTAATAAACCAATAATTATGATTTAAAAAATAAAAATTAAAAAACTATAATACATGGGAATATTAGTGTTTTTTCAATGACAACTTAATTAATATTTATAATTATTTTCTAATTGTGTTTAATACTTTTGAGGCTTACGAGTTTTTTTGGATATATGTATATATATTACCATATAAAATTTTTGAAATTATAAAAAATAGTTAAAAGTATGTGTATCTATTTGTAATGAAAATTTGTAAAAGTTAAATTTATTGGAAGATAGATATGACGATCTTATTAGAATGATTTGAAAACAGTGAAAATACATTTTATTAGAATGATTTGAAAACGGTGAAAATACATTTTGAATGTACTGGTAGTTAATTTACGTTTGGATGTATATTCGACTAGAATCTCAATGATATTCATTTTGATATTATTTTAGATTTTAGATTTGTTTTAGTTTATTAACAAGATTAATTCAAGTATAGTAAGTGTCCAAGAGTCGGAATTCATTTATGGTAGTCTTATCTTGTTATACTTATATGCATCTTGATTAAGATTTAAATAAACTTTAGTTAAAGGGTAATTAAATAAATTGATAACAATTTGGTTTTGTATTTTCATATCAGTTTTTTTTATTAAATAGAATTTATTTTGTGCTTATAATAATTCTAACAATTTGATATGAATAATGGATATAGAATTATATATTTAAGTTTTTGTATAACAATTTTTTACAAAACTAAATGGTTTGTTGTGCCTATAAACTTTAACCAGAGACTTTACTTGTAGCTGTATTAATTTTATTTGTTTAAAATATTTTAAAATTTAGAATTAAAAAGAGATTAATAAATATTATCATAATAGTAATAATAATATGAAATATAATTACTTAATAAAAACAATAACTCGTTTACCTTTTTTTTGGGATGGTTATAAAATTCTACAGAAACACGTATGGGTTCCACGAAAGGATCTCCCAAATATTGGATATCTCTTATCAGACCAGGTCGAATACTTTATGAAATGGGCGGAATATCCGAAACCATCGCTAAAGCAGCTACTAGAACAGCTGCATACAAAATGCCTATACCTACTCAATTTGTTTACTCAACAAACAATTTCTACTTAACATGCAAGATTTAAAATTTAGAATTTGATAAATTAGCGTTTCAAAGTTCATTTCTAGGATAAATAGAGGTTGGTTTATGTAAAAGCTTCTATATATTTTACTAACCATAGGTAATTGATGTCCTGTCTAGTTTATTCTAGGGTCTTTATCTCTCTTCAATATTCCTAGGATTGGAAATATTATCATAGGCTATTTATAGTTAGGTCCACATCTTTAAAATTTGTGTTCTGTATTCATTTTCTATTCAGAAATTTATACTATAGACAAGGTAAATCTAGATCTGCTATTTAATTGTTCACCTATTATTGTATCTCTATTGACATATTACATTTGTCAGTAGAGACATGTGTTTCATATTATACTATATTTAACCTTAGGAGTAATTTTAAAGATCTAAGAATACTATATAGATACCCTATGGTATTACTTACAATTAGAGATATTTGTTTATAAGATAACTATATATACATAAAAATAAACTATCAGGTATAAATCTCTATAAAAACTATCTATGCATTCATTTCCAAAATTAACTAATCCATCTAAGACCTTTCAAGTTCTGTAATCATATAACAAATTACATTAAAAATGTTCCACATAAATAAACAACATTAATAATAATCAGAGGGATATCATGACCATCCATGTGGTCCTTATCAAGACTCTGCCATCAAATCTAGAGTCTTAACATCTACATTAAAATAGCATAAAGCACATGCATTATATCTTTAAAAATCCACATAATATCCGTCTTTACATAACCATAAACCAAGTTACATAATTCAACATCGTAACATAAATCCATTTATTACAATCGAAAGCAAGAATTGAATCTTGTGGGCATGCAAGCCCAGCTTGTGTTATTCTTCAAAATACATTACATTACACTAAAAACATCATTTCCAACAGAGGTCGCGACATCGATTCCCATGGATGTCAATACCCAAGGCAATGTCAATTAAATAACCCATACATATTATTTATACCTACAACAACCAAATCCTATAATCGTTTTCACACAGGCCACGCTGTACGAATTCGTATGCAGGCTGTGGTTTTTAATTAAACCATTTTCAAATACAGAGTTAAATAAAAATGCAGGAAGGAAATCACATACACCATAAACCTTTACAAATGATAAAAACCAACGCTTACATCTATTTAGATAGAGTTTCCAAATGTTTGTACACAGTTGCCATTGAAGGCCGAGACAAGGTTTTACACACTGTGCCAATGGGCTATGGCACCATTGCTTGCAATGGTGCAGCCCATGGCTTTAAATGCCCAAAATCAAAACTGTAACGAGTTCATAACCAAAATAAACACTGCATAGAGCTGAATGGCTTAAGTATCAAGTCACGGCATAACACCTTAACACTAGAAATAAACCAAGTCTGTATTCAAGCCCGAAGGTGAAATCGTTTTCGCTACAGCATCAAACCCCAACCAAAACAACTAGGAGAAAATGTAGCTCTGCCACAGGATTGAAGGTTAACAAGCATAAGCTATATTTATAGGCTTACCATGACCATTATTGTAATGCTTGGAGCCAAAGGAGTCATAGCCACGTTGCTCCTCCATTCCTTCGGCACCTGCAAGTAACAACCAGTGGGGATGAGGAGTATGCCATTACTTCCAAACTGTAAACCAAACTAAGATGCAGGCTTATACATTCACACAAGCTTACCTTCACAAGCATAAGGCCTCCTCCATAGCCATACCTCTGCATAGAGCCAAACAACGAAACCCCCAAATGACAAATACATTGCACAACTATTGTGATCCAAGCCTAAGGGAGGGATGTCACGATTCACGAAGAGCATTAAATGCACCAGGCTAGAGTCCATTATCATTTCAACAAACTCACTCCCATAATCATGATTTTCTATAATGTATCGAATGTCACCACCCTTCATACCATCTCTTAAATCTTGTAATATATGGTCCATACCATATACTATGTCATCCCAACCTTTAAACATCAACGTTAACTTATTACAAGGCTTGCACCATGTTGGCATTACCATAATACATATCCATAGGTTGCTAGTTCAATTTTGAGAACCTTTTCTTAGGTATGCAGATAAGGTTTAGTACATAGGTTTAGAACTTAGGGTTTAATAGCAAGGGTTTAATACCATAGTATTTAGGAGTTTGGGATTAAGCACCATGGCATAGAAAGTATGCCATGTAAATATTTCGTATTATCAAATCCAAAGCTTTGCTCTCAAACCCTTAATAACCTGCCAATAAAAGAACACAGGAAATGTTAAAAATAAATTATAGTAAAAATATACATAGCTCGAAAAGATATTAATGACATCTAAAAATTATGATTTTAAGACCATAATGAAGAATAATCAATGTACAGGAAATTTAGCCGTAATGGCTAAATTGATGATAACGACACTTACCAAGTTTGAAAAACCAAGTCGATAGGCAACGAAATAACTAGCAATAGGTTATCGGCGACCAAGCCTATCAACACACTATACATCTAATCTCGTCGCAAAGTTAATGCGTAGACAAAAGAGTAAGGTGCCTTAGTCCAATTGAACTAAGTAAGCCTGCGTAACTAAGAAATACCTTACCTCTCAGATCATCATGGGAGAACTAGTCCTGCCACTCCACCACTTTATTCCCATCAACAAGGTTAAATTAGTTATACTTAATAAACAGAGTACACATGTGCAGAAATAAATCAATGAACTATACAATTCACTAACTCACCGACAATAATAACTAAGATGTACAAATAGTTTAAATAACAAAATTAAGACAAAATAAGTAAACGAACTAATAATCATTGAATGGATAGAAGATTAACAAGACAGTACAAGCAATTTATGAAGAGATCGAAAGTTAAGTAGTGCATGTAATTCTGCAGGAGTAATAATGATCCTCTTTGGGTAGTTTTCTATTAACCTATAATTTTTTTTTTTTCAATTTTTGGGGACATTACATGTGGTATCAGAGCCTAGTTTCAATACTGAGAGACTTATGGGCGCACCAGGCATTCACGCAGAGAAAATAAAGTATGATAAGTAAATTTTGTTACTAACATAAATTTTTGTTGCTATTAAAAAAATTTGTGTTACAGGAAAATTTTTACAGCATTGTTCAGTTTATGAACACTGAGAGAGAAAATAGTCGGCAAGAATAAATGACCACCCCCACTCCAAAAGTGAACTTGGTGGTCGAGCTAAACTCTGATGTGCTGAAAACTTTGCACAGTCTTCAAGATTAATTGAAGAGTTTCAGAGAAGACAATCTAAATGAAAGAAAGGAACAACAAGATATAAATGAAGCATTATTGTGTAACATGATGGGAGGGATCCCATAAGGTAAACCTACCTAGTCCACCAACAGATCCAAAAGAGAACCGTACCATGAGTGGGCTAGAATCCCAAGAGAAGTAGAAGAGGAAGGTACCCCTGAAGAAACTAAAGGAGATCATTACAATCTTGCTAGTGATGACTCACTTTCTCCACAGAAAAAGAGGCAAAAAAGTGATGGCAGTCTTCAATGGGAGTTTCAAAAAATAAGAGCCCCGACCTATGAAGGTGAAGTAAATACGGGAGAAAAGGCTTAATAATGGTTGCTGGGAATGAGTAAGTATTTCCAGGTTCATAACTATTCAAGTGTGATGCAGGCTAGGCTTTCCATCTACAACCTGAAAGGTAAGGCAAAAAGATGGTGGCTAGATTTAAAGCAGACCAAGAAAGATGAGCTGCGAGAAATAAGCTGGGAAAACTTCTGAAAGATTTTCCAAGAAAAATACATGTCGAAAAGGTTCTTTGACCTCAAGGTAAAAGAGTTCCATGAACTGTGCATGGGTTCCATGACTATGGACACATTTATAAATAGATTTCTAGATCTGTTGCATTATGTATCGTATATCAAAGAATAGAAGGTAAAGATCCAACAGTTCCTAGGATGTCTTCCTCCCAGTTTTTAGGACAAAATTGAATTCGACATGCCAAAGACATTGGATACTACACTACACAAGGCCAGACTATGTTATGAGCATTGGTAGTTACGGCAAGAAAACCAGAACCAAAATAAAGAAAAGTCTAGAAACTTTTTTGATAACCACAAGCCTGGGTCAAACCCACAGCCTTATAGAAAGCAAAATAACAGCTTTCAAGCGAACAAGAACTTTAATAAAACAGGTACGAAACCTTATGTACCAGCTCCTAATGGTAATAAGCAAGTGCCAAGTGGAGCCAGTGCTACCCCTTTAGCGATCAAGTGTTGGAAATGCAACAGGCCGCATTATGCCGGAGATTGTAAGAACAAGAACAATGGAGTCTTGCATAACCTGCAAGAAGAACCTACCGTTGAGGATGTAGCGGGAACCCCGCGAATCTATGCAGCATTAGATGGCCGACAGGAGGACCATAAAGCTACCATGGTGTTGTAAAGGAAAGTATCCTATGGCTAGGGTTTAAGAGGCCATCAACATACTAGGGTTGAAAGGTGGATGTATAATGTTCAGTAAGCATATTTAAGCAAGTTTCAGAGATTGGCATGGTTCATACCTTAGCCAAACGAAGGTTGATCCAAGCATCCCTTCAATCCTCTCCTTGCTCTTCTTGCTTCTCTTGCTCCAAGAGACCTGCAAAACGAATTATACCTTCCTCAAACCATTATGACCACATATAAAGAAATGATAATCAAAGAAATATGAACTAATAATCTGAATAACATCATCATATGATCATAAAAAGAGATTCAATCACACATTGAACAATGATTTGGGAAGAAGAAGGATATCACATCTTTATTAATCTTGAAAACAAGTACAAGTATACCTTCTCTTCAAGTTTGGCACCTCACGAAACCTTGATTTGGTTTCGTTGCTTCTCTTCTCCAAAGAACTCAGCCTCCAAGCTCTGCAACACAAGGGGATGATCGCCAGGGCAATGGTGTGGGCAAAGAGAGCTCCAAATCCTCCAGCATAACAATGCAAAGATTCAAGTCTCTTCTCATGGACCTCCCTACCTCTATTTATATGCTTAAGGAAGAGTTAGGGGCAAAGACAAAGTAGTTACAACTGAAGGAGTTAGTTGCATAACTACCCAAACTACCCGAAATTCAAAAGACATGTTTTTTGACATTTTTAAGATGTGTACGCAGGTTGTTGAATACAACAGTCACATACACGAGAAATACACGTGGGTTTCTAGTACAGAAAGTCGTGTATATATAGCAACTCGTGTACATACGCGGGTATGATGAAGAGCAACTCGCGTACGTACGCGGGTATCATAGAGAGCAATTGGCGTATAGACAAAAAAAACTCATTTAAAGGGTATTTCTAGGCATTTTCAGACTTTGGTGTCTTCTGGAAAGTTTTAGCTAACAGAAATAACTTTCCAACAGTGTAGAGATGAGGTCAAAAGGAGTTACAAAACTCAAGATACATGTCCTCCAAGTTAGGTGTTTTTTCAGTGACTTTTCATGAAGTGTCGTCATGGAAGTGTTGACATGCGACGGAATCATGGGAAAGTGGTCACAGGCAGAGATGTGTCATTTTGAGCTATAAAAGTTGCCCCCTAATTTGTGAGGTTAGAGGGGAAGACGATAGCTGAAATACATTATAAAGGCAACAACTGAGTATGGAGAGAGAATAGAATCCAAGATCGAAAGGCTAGAACAAAGGTACTTGAAAGAGAGATAAATGTCAGAAAAATTGATCTCTGGGACATACAAGTCCATATACAAAACATCTCCATAAAGATACAGGTGGATCCAACATGTGTATAACTAATGAAACTATCATGGTCGCTCAATATGCAAAAAGGCACCATATTAAATCTAAAGGAGACATGGCCACAAATGAACAAGGTGGATCCATGCTCAACAATCGATCATAGCCACAAAAATACAAGGTGGATCTATGTCTCAGCAAAATGCCATATAAAATATAACAAGGTCTTGCGCAACTCGGGCAATAGCAAAAAATGAGGATGCTACTGTCAGCCCAAGGTCTTCAGTCCAAACCATCCAAAAAAGGTACGAATCCTAACCATGCGAATAAAGGAGCTGAAGTAGAACATGGAGGAAGTCGTTTGATTGCCGGTCAATAAGGAGAACTGTCAACAAACACGAGGGAAACCACCATTAATGAAAATGGTCCCCAAGGTACCTAGTACATTCTAGCAAGTGTGATTACAAGGACTTGAAGTCGAACACTTGAAGAATCCATCGAGTAGGAGACATTAAGGTATTCCCACTACCCAATAGTGAGGGAAATTGCCACTGATGACTATAATCCCTAAGGTACTGTCATTAAACTCTAAATCTCATTCCCAGAGCAAGATGTGTTGTAGTCGATAGGAAGAGATCCATTGGAAGGAAGGCATTAAGGCATCCTTCATCATCCAACACGAGGTAAGTCAAAGACTAATTGGATCTGGAATTGGTATTGAATTTCATGACAAGGAATGTTGAAGACATGCTGTAATGAACTGATACCAGGGAATGGCTGACACAAAAGGTCAAGGCAACTGCAGAATGGTCGACAAAGGTTTAATCCTTGAACAGTGAGAATGACACAGAAGTGACTTAGGCATCTTTCGACACAAAAGGACCAACGAAACAAATCTGCAATGTAGGAGACATTGATACATTCCCCATATAATTGTAAAAGAGACCAACTGGAGGAGTAAGAAACTATGAATCGGGATAAGGTCAAAATACTAGGACCCAACTGTTTGATAGACTCAAAATTGGTGCTTTGTTCAAGGAAACAAGACTTGCTTCCATGATATAAAAATCATGTGAATGAACTTCCCTTCCCCTCTTTCTAGTAAAGGTTTAACGAGTCCAAGAAAGAAAACTCGGGACCATCTTCATTTTTGGCAAGCTCGAAGAAAAGAAAGAAGAATGATTGATAAAAAACTGATTTGTGGATTTTACGAGCCCAAACTAGTACATGTTCGACGGTGTTTTCATAGTTTAGAGAGTCTGAAAACTCCAAAGAAGACTCCAGGGGGGTGTTTTTTCGTACAATTTAGTCTCTTGAGGCCGAAAAAGTATAAAACAAACCACAAAAGAACTCTCTTAGCTTCAGAAGAAGTAAGGCGCACATTTTTTCATATTTAGTCAGGAAGGTCCAAAAAAGGTTAAATTACCACCTACCCAATGCTCCTTCAAAAGCAGCATATAGCCCGAGTTTTATAAGTGTGAAGGAAGGCAAGATCACTCGGAAAGATCCATTTGATTACGAGAAATGGGGCTTACAACAATAAACTCGATTCTTTGTTCTTTAGGGTTTAACGAGCATGAAAAAGACATAAAGTACACTCGGAATCTTTTTCATGTTTTGGTCCAGAGCACGAAAAAGAGAAAACTAAGCTCATACCGGGGGTTCCTTTTCTGTAAGTTTAGTCCCTCAGGTCCGGAAAAGAGATAAACCTATGCTTGAGAATACTTTTCTCAATTCAAAAGAAAAGAGAGTGTTCATTTCTCGTATTATTCCACATGGTCCGAGAAAGAGATAACCTACCACCAATGTGGATGCCCATTCACATATTCTTAATGAGCCTGAATGGACAAGTTTACTCGGCAGTCAAGTCTATTTTGAGGAGTCAGACCTGGGCCTAAAGAAACTCAAAATATTTCCCATGAAGTTTTAATGAGTCCGGAAAAGTCAACTCGCGGCCTCCTTACTGTTTTTAACGAGCTCGAAGGAGAGCAAAAAGAATTCTCTAAATGCGAGGAGACGAGTGTCATAGGCAGGCGAAACTAGTTCCAAGCACAAGGAACAAACCTATGCATAATGCAAGGAAAGTGAGCAAGATAAAGACACTTGGGGAATGTCTCCTCAAGGTAAAAGGTGTCAAGTTGCAAAGGAAAAATGATACAAGTCTTAGCGACAATGAGAACAAAGACGAGGGCTTATACAACGAGCTAAAAGCGTGGAAGCTGGCATCAGGATCAAAAGCGCGAGCAGGATACATGCAAATGCAGTTACAGCTTGAACAACAAGATGAGTCCAGTAAATAGTTGTGACTCCAACTAAGAATCTCGTCTCCAAGAAATAGCAACATCAGGATCATATTCAATAGAAAAATTCTGATACAGGTCACTTTGGCAGAAACGCATGTGACTTTGGGGTGATTCCATGAAGATGGTAACACTTTTTGGCCAAATTTGGCGATGAAAACCTGATTTTTTACTCATGTGCTAGATAGAAGCCCTCAAAACGCATATATGTCATGTGAATTTTGACTTGCAGTAAGAAAACAAATTGTAGAATATTATGTTGGCTTCATAGTGATATTTTTTTAAAAATATTCCGATGTCATTTAATGTGTGAATTTTTTCATTTAATGAACTAAGTGACCTTAAAAATTTGAAGAAGCTAATAAGTGGCTCGTGTCCACGTAGAGTAATTTAATCTTGCATTAATAATTTAAAAAAAATAAATATATGAGCATGATCTACATAAAATGCAGTGTGATGTGCATATTTTTTTGTTAATTTTTTTCGCATTATACAATTATTTATTATTTTTCGAAAGTGACCACATTCGATTTTAGCATCGTTTTAAACACATATTTGTCCACGTAAAGGAATTTTTTCTATTTTTTCAAAAATTGAAAAACCAAAGATACCCTTTTGAAGAGGACACGTCGATATGTGATGTGAGCATTTTTAAGAATTTTTTGGCTGTGTATTTTTAACTCTGCGGATTTTTCTTTGAGCTTCTTTGAAATTGCAGTGTGGTTTTCTAAGTATAAGTTTTAGAAGTAATTAAAAAATAAATATCATATGAATGCCAAAATGCGTGTATGATACGTCAATGGATATAAGATTCATTGGTGAATCTATCAGTATCAACTCTGCTCAGTTATGTGCTAGGAATGGCAGGGTTTACACCTCTGCAATGCACAAGAAATTTTCCATTTGTTTGAATGTGGGCTAAGTCTGTTTTTTTGAGCCCTCGACCTAGGTATGAACCTCGACCGAGGTATTTAAATACCTCGGTCGAGCTCCTAGCTATGTAATATTCTATTTAAAGGGAGCAGCCTTAAGACAAAAGCGTACGTGGTCATTACATTTGTTGAGAGTTGGTGTTTGAAATGAAAGAAAGAGTCATTTATCTTTATTTGTAGAAATGGTTCTTGGAGTCATAGGAGTCATAGATATGATTGATAAAATCTATGACTCCTATGACTCCTCGACCCATATCTACAGATCTATAAATTTATATAACCCAAGGAAATGATGTCATATAAATAAAGGTCCGCGGCCTCTATTTATAGTTGTTTTGACAGAGACACCTCGGTCGAGGTATATACCTCGACCGAGGTCCATGCCTCGACCGAGTTAATACCTCGGTTGAGGTATTTATTAACCCTCGGTCGAGGTTTTAATACCACGACCGAGGGTTAATAGATACCTCGACCGAGGGCTGAAGAAAACCTTGGTCGAGGGCTTCATAAATGCTCGGTCGAGATATTATTAGCTCGGTCGAGGGTTCAACAAGCCCTCGATCGAGGTACATTTTTTGGTTTTTTTCCAAATTCGCTTGCCAAAAAGTGTTACCCAGGTCCGTGGATTCACCCTTTGCTATCTTCTACAAAAGGTAAAGTCAAGGTAGAATCAACCAAAGAAGATTCTATAGAACCAAGGCTCGAGGGTTTATAATCAGTAAGATCAACCTCAGAAGGAGAACAAAAATCAACAAGGGAGATAGAGTCTATAGGAACAAACTTAGTATCACAGGTGTTGAAAAATTCATAAGAAAAATCAAACTCGTCAGGATCACTGACTTGCTGTTTGAAGGGAGAGTCCAAAAACTCAACAAGACCAACATAAGAAGAAAGGTCAGGCTTACTAGGCAAATTGGGGTTAGACTTAATCACAACTAAGCCAACATCCAAAAGAAGGTTAGACTGTATCAAAGACCCTAGGAAGACTTCGTCCAAAGGAAGGAAATCATCCGAGATAGGACCCATGTCTAAACTTTCAAATGGATGGACAGATTGGAGAGAAGGCTCTACAGTCTGTATAGGATGACTCACCCGGTCAACCGCTGGGACTAAGTCCTGAGAAGGTAAGCATGAAAATAGAGGCTGCTTCTCAGTAGCAATTGAACACAAAGGACAAGAGGCCACATAGTTCACCTGTGGCAAGGCAGTGTCTATAGAAACACTGGGAATCAATAAAGGAAAGACTTGGTCTCTAGTTGAGTCAGGAGAAGGATCAAGAAAATCCAACTGATCGATAGTGATAATTTCTTCGCCATGATTAAAGTACATCACACAAAATAATGTTGACACCACAGCTTGCATGGCATAGACATAATCACGTCCAAGGAGCATATTGAAGTCCAAGGGGTCTTCTATTACCATGAAGTCAACTAAGACGGTCTTCCCACCCAAAGTAACCGGTGTTTGAGCAAGAATTCCCAAGGCTACACAAGTTCTTCTATCAAATGCCAGTAACTGACTAGCAGTCGACATAAGGCTGGGAGATCCCATGCCTCACCAAGCACGAGCAGACAAAATACTAACTAAGGCGCGTTCATCAACAATACAATGAGCAATCATATATGGTTCAACTTTGACCTTTATCTGGAAAGGTGCATCAGAAGGAAGGCGCGGCTCAACTAGGCTATCCCAATCAAAGAAATCAATCCAAGAGCTTGGTGGGGGTTGATCTGAAGTGAGTTCAGTGCTCCCTTGTTCAATAAGTTCTAAACTGGCAGTGAAGAAAATGTGACTAGTAGACACTTCACTCTCCAAAGGAAGAGTGGGATTGATCGATAATGGAATCGATTCAACCGCTTCGTGAAAGTCACTCTCTGAAGGGAGAGTGGGATTGACCAAATATGACATTGGTTCAATCACATCAGGATCACTCTCCGAAAGAAGAGTGGGATCGACCAAATTTGAGATTGGTTTGACCACTTGATCAACCAAAGGTTGAGTAGGTTGTTGAGAAACTACATGTTGCTTAGGTGAAGGAAATTCTTGAGTGTAGGACCACACTCTTCACACCTCTGCGACAGCAAGGCACTGGTGAGTAAGATGATCTCCCTCGCATAGCTTACAAGGGAACTTAAGTTTGCACTTCGAACGACCAGTTTTCTCAATGGTGTCAACATGACTAGCAGTGGATGACTATTTTCTCTCAACATGACCTACAGAGGATGAGAGTTTTCCCCCAGCATGAACTACAGAGGCTGGGTGATTGGGTCCAACCTGACTAAGAGAGGTTGGTTGTTGAAAAGCTTTAGAATGTTCAAAAACGGGATGACCATGAAACCAAACTCTTCGCACCTCCGCAATAAAAGGGCATTTATAAGTAAGGTGGTCTCCCTCACAAAGCTTACAAGGAAACTTGGGATTGTGTTTTGAACGGGTAGTCTTTTCAATAGTGTCAACATGAATCGTAGTGGCTGACGGATTGTCTTCAGCATGAACCACAAAGGATGAGAGACTTCCCCCAGCATGACTTGCAGAGGCTGAGAGACTGGGTCCAACATGACTTGCATAGGTTGGACGAGCACCACCAACATGAACAATAGAGGCTAAGTGGTTGGAACCGACGTGACCTGGAAAGGTTAGAAGGATCCCACCATCATGATCAATAGAGGCTAGGTGGATGGATCCAACATGAACTGCAGAGGTTGGATAGGTGCCCCTAGGATGAACCACAGAGGCTAGGTGGTGAGGATCAACTTGACTTGCAAAGGTTGAACGAGTGCCCCCTTGATCATGTGATTTCTTCCTATTCCTCCTTCTTTTACTCCTTTTAGACTGTCAGTTACTAATATCAGTACTTTCATCGCAGGAGGTAGAAGGATGAGGAGAATCAACTACAGGTGAACGGGAAGCAGTGTTTTGATGCCCTTGATATAAGGAGATTACTTGAGAAGCATCAGAAGCATTCAAGACAGTTGGAGTGGAAAACAGCCACACTGGTAGCCCTAGGGTGAATCCAGGTAGATTCAGGGTGGCCATCAAGGGAACACCAACATTCCCCATTAGAGGAATAGTACAAGGATTTCCCAGCATGGGTATATCTTGGTTGGTGTTAGAAGGGGTGTTAGCCATAGTTTCAAACTAGGTGACAAAGTCTGAGGTTGATAGGAAACCAAAATTACAAAGCACACACCTAAAGGCACACTAAGTACAGACAAGCCACACAGCACTCACTAAAAATTCCTAAATCCAAATAGACAAACAGGTATAAGATATACTTTCCAGAAGAAAGCTGATAGACAGTTACTTGGCGTCCCTGTAGATGTTCTTAGGCACAAGCGGAGGAATCACCCACTGCCCTCCCACACCTTCTACCAGGGTTACCTTCCAAGCCCGTCCAAGGTCAACCAAAAATAGCCTTCTGGTGTACCTGTGTATGAACCCTAGATGTCAAAGAGACTAAAGGCTACCTTAACTATATTGACAGTCTGGGGGCACAGTCGTCAGCTTCGTTCATATGCATGGGCAGGGTAGCAAAGCCCGAAACCCTGTTTAAGACAGAATCCCTAGATGCGCAAAAACCTTGGTCTACGCTTTGACAAGGAATCAGAGGGTTATCTCCTCAGTCCAAGTCTCCACGCGGTCTCGTGCTTAACTCCCATTTGAGAGGAGCTTCCCACATACAATCAACACAGAAAAGGGTTTACCTAGTGATTGGCCAACTACGTCTGAGATTTAAATACTTGTGGAGAGTTAAAACTCCCTAATCCACAAGTCTAGCCTAAGCTAGTTGGTGTATGACACTATAAAATAAAACTTACTATTAATTTTTAAATTATTTCGTTTATTTTAAGGGTTGTTTTTAGTCAGAGGGTAAATGGCGTGAAACTTATGTGGTGTTTTGACTCAAAGTTGAAACAAAATGACTAAGAAAAGAGAAATGAAATGCAAAAAGCAAAAAGTATTCTCTTTTTATTTTTCAAATAAAAACTTGAAAACCACAAAAGAACAAACTCTTTTTAATTTTTAATTTTTTCAAAAACAATGATATGCCATGTAATCTAGACTAAAAAACTAATCTACATGCATATAAAGCAAACATGTGTTTTTGTTTTTTTCTCTTCTTTTATAAATGCAAAATAAAAACAGCCTATCAACTAATGCAAGCAAGTAATGTAAGCAAAGCAAATAGACAACTATTCTACACCCCACAAACAAACCCTAGGTTTCCCTAAAGTTGGATATCAACCTCTCT
>LPNX011003356.1:6050-47699 GCA_001517045.1 Pseudotsuga menziesii
TGCTTAGAAAATTAAACTTTCTAAGAAAGTAATTTTTCACTTATTTAAGATCCATACATTACAATGAAATTTTTTTATGGGTTTTGTTATTCTATTTGTAATTCTTACCGTGTTCATCCAAATGCATAAAAATGCTAAAATGTATAATAATACTGACACTTATACTTTCCCTGGTATGATATATGTGATATTCTAATGTGTTTAAGAATCCAATGGATGACTTTATCGTATATAGTCTCAATTTTCTTAACAAAGTTCTATGCAAA
This sequence comes from Pseudotsuga menziesii, assembly GCA_001517045.1. Lineage (NCBI taxonomy): Eukaryota > Viridiplantae > Streptophyta > Pinopsida > Pinales > Pinaceae > Pseudotsuga > Pseudotsuga menziesii. Next base: position 6,317 of record LPNX011003356.1, read on the forward strand.
TACCTATAAAATTTCAAGCTAAGAACATACATACATGTGCCACTCTCTCTCACTGGGTCTCTCTCAATGAAACAATCAACGTGACAGAGCAGAGATGATGAGTATTTGTTTTGTTGTATGGGAAGGCTCATGGTCAAGTTATCAAATACACACTACAAATTCAATGATGCTCTACTCAACAATTGACCCTATTTTGACATTCATATAAATACCCTACTTCAAAAACAGTAAAGCAACAAGCACTCTGCTAAACTTATATATTGCAGAGGATCATTCCATGTCTTCATTTCCCATCCATCAGTAGTGCTCTTGTGATAAGAATATCTTCAATGAGTAGGGTGATGCATATACAACTTGCATAGAATATACATTGCAATTCTTCTAGTTTTGTTGAACTGATATTTTGCTTCTCATTTTTTAGCTTGTTGGAAAACAAGCTTGGATACTATGTGAAGGCCTCTTGCTGTAAAGATCGATGTTCTTTTTGCATTTAACTACACTTGAAATATGGTCAGTGCTATTTTTTCATTTAACTGTGTACAATTGGAAAAGTGGTCGGTGCTCTTTTGCATTTAACTGTACAGTTGGAACAACATAAAAGAGAACAGCTATAGAGTTGGTAGTGACCGATGCAAACAGTTCAATGAGACTTTACTTAACAGGACAAAGACAAAACTGGTCAACTGTGTCCATTTCATATTGGTCACTATTTGTGTCTCTGCTTGTCGCTTAATTGGCAGAGACTACACTACCCCATAGCACTTGTTTCTATAGCTATTGAGAATGGATAATAGTTAGAGCGTGAAAGTTATCTTTCAATTTTGAGGATTATTATTTTTAGCAAAGTCTTTTTTTTAAATGGAAAAACTCATTTATAATTTCTATAGCTACTGAGAATGGATAATAGTTAGAGCATGAAACTTATCTTTTAATTTTGGGGGTTCTTATTTTTAGATAAGATTTTTTTTAATGGAAAAACTTATTATAAAGTAATATGAAGAGAGAAAACAACACATACTCACTCTTATCTCTAAATGTAAGTTGTTTCGTCATTATTATTCATGAAAAATCAACAATTTAACATAATACACTTGTGATTCGTAAATGGATAAACTTCCACTTTTTCCATTCAATTATACTACCACAACCATTTAACTCGTGGTCCATGAACATGGATAGGCCTCAAATTAAGTACCACAAATAATTTATCTCTTGCCTTCTTCTAGTTAAACTGGTTGTTTGTCGGTATCCATGCATCATCTAATATTTATCCATGTGTTTATATCTTTACACTGATAGGATTCATACTCTAAGCTTGAGGGTGGCAGCTTGCTGAGAGTAAGGCATCCTATGGTTGGGTGGAGCGTGCCTCACACATAGCCAGTTTCTCCAACTGTCAAATATTCATATAAGTGCTCGTTGCTTTGTTTCAACTATTTAGATATTATGTGTGAATTAAATGGATGGAATGTTATTTCAAATATTTAAATTCTTTGTGTCAACTCAGTTGTTTATGCATAATTTAGTGTTTTGTGTCAGTATTATTTATATTTATGATTTTACTAATTGGAATGATCTCTAAAGGTTCTGGTTTATTATTTGAATTGAGTATGAAGCTTGTGCTTTGGCCATTCATGTTGAATTCTTACATATCTATTTATGCACAATCTCACGTATGAGTAATGATGAAGAATGCATATGTAAACAAATGTTTTGGACTAATAGGGTTAACTGTAATGGTTTTTCAGTGGAAAATAATAATATTACTTGGTGGTATTTAGGTCACAGAGTTCACGCATATGTTCTATAGGAAATCGTTTATCCTTGTTAGTTAGAATGTTCTAGAAATGTAGATTGTTCAACTTTATGCTTATTTAGAAATTAAAGTGGTTAAAACACAGCATACAAAACAAAAAGAACCTGCACGAGTTCTTGTTTTTTAGGAGGTCTATCACATTTAGTACCCTTTTTTACCTCCATTTTAAAAAGTGGTGATCTACTAGTATCACCCCCTTTTTTTTTGCGGGGGGGGGGGGGCGAGAGGGGGTGGTACAAAATTACAATTTTTATGAACCATGGGTGGTGTCATTGTGATCGAAACCCTAAATTAACTCTCGAGTTGAAAAGTATGCCTCCCATAATCACCCCCGTTTTCATTCAAGGTTAAATATAAAAAACACCACTTAAAAAAGACAAAATTAACAAAAAAAAAAGATAAAAATTCAAAATTTCACAATTTATAGAATAAAATTCAATAAAATTATATATTAAATTAAAAAAAATCATATTACAACGTTAGAATATTTATTAAAAAAATTATAAATAAAATTTGAATAAAAAAATTAATAAAAAACATAAAAATGAAACAAAAATTATAGGTGCAACAAAAATTTAAAAAATTAAAAATGAAACAAAAATGGAATGCATGTAGAGAATACCTCAGTTATAGGTGCAACTTGGAAATTATTCCTTAGTTGATGATTTCTATGTTGTGGACTTGTTAGACATGAACATGGTTTTGGGAGTGTAGTGGTTGTACTCAACTAGGAAGTATTCTACAAACTACCAAACCTTGGAGATGGAATTCCAAGCACTGGATGGGAAATGGGTAGTCCTAAATAGGATTCCCAATGACGCCTCAAATCTAGCTACAACAAAAGGAATGACAACCATATTTAGGCATGAGGAAAGGGCTTGTGCAACAAAATGCCCAACTCCAATTCAAAATGTTTAAAGAAGGAGTTAGTGATATGGAGAGACTCCTCTAGGAAGACCTCAAGAAAAAGATGTTGTACTTACCAGATATCTCAGAAGGGGATCCAAAACAAGGATGACCAATCCTTAGAAGTACCCAAGGAGTCATAAGGAAGGGGGAGAGGACATTGGTTAGAGGAAATGGAAATTCAAGGGAAATGAAGAGCAACCTAGCAGGGAAATGGATGGTTGATGAAAATTGACAAGTGGGAAAAATGATGGAATATTCGATATATAGGTTAGTGATTGCTTGAGGACAAGCAATTTTGGGTGGAGAGGAATTTAATGACCCCTCCCATATGATGGATATGAGTTCGATGGATTATCCTAGATAATCCCCATGGACTATAGTTGACTTAAAAAAGGGGATTAATTATCTCTTGAAGTCCCTAGGGAGAAAAAAGCAACATAAAAAGGGGTGACATGAGTTAATTAATAAATTATGAGTTAGTAAGTGACTTTGACTATACAAAAGTCCATATTTGCTCATACATAGAGTGTCTACAACTACCATTATTTCCAAAATTGAGATCACCATAAATTTTGTTGATATAATTCTATCAATGTCATAAATCATTATGAAATACTATGGTCTTCTTCATGGTGGATGAGTTAATATCATAAGTTGGAAAATACATTGATGTTCCTTGCATTGATCCATTTCCTTGGTTAGAAGTGTGATTTCTAGCTCCAATGTGGTCCTTAGGTAGGCATATGATAAAGGGGAGAAACTCTAATTCTTGCACAATCTACAAGACATCATATGGTGTATCTCAATGGTGTCCCTACTTGTAAGTCATTGTTACAAATTTTATAAACGCGTTGTTTTGTAATGAGGGGATACAATACCATTTTCTCTTCATTTGTGATTTTTCATCTTGCAAAGATGATGTTTAAACTTTGTTTGCTGTCACACATTCAAATCTAGAAATTAAAAATGGGAAACAATATTATCCTAACTCAAAAACAATAGTGGGTATTGGGTTGAAATACAAGAAAAATTAGACAAACAATGCAACTTCATATTCATATTTTTTCTAGCATCTCCCTACAGCCTTGTATGTTGGGGAGAACTTTGATGAAAACTATGACTAATCCCTTAGAAACATTATGTTAATGTGTGTTCTGATTAGGAACACATTCTTTGACAATATAATAGTCATTGACCAAGTGTTAGATAAAGTCTTAAATCAATATGTTAAGAGTTGGAAGAATTTTAGCTTCCATTCCATCTAGGGGACATTTCACTCCGTTAGATTGGCGCCCAGACTATCTCCACCATTCTTGCACCCAAACTGCGCCCGTCAAACCTGTTCCCAAACTACGCCCATCTTGGATTCTTGACAGAGCTTGTCGTGGGTGGTGAGGTAGTCAATGCGTCTGCTCACGGAGATCGTGACACCTTTTATGTCCATTTAATGAATTCTGGTCCTTTATTATTACCATAACTAAAAATCTAAATCGATATTTATTCGTTTAATACCAAATAAAGCGTCATTTAAATATTGTATCCACATACTAAATATTTGCTTTTCAATGTTTTTCTTAAGTGCAGAAGTGATAGCATATATATATTATTTAATGTTTTAGTTTTATTTTAAATAATTATGTGTATTTTTCCCATGGGGAATAGAATAGATGGTGAATTATGTTAGATCATTGGTTCAAAACACACTTTAAAAAAATATGTATTTCTTTATTTAAAAAAGAAACTATAACATTGTCAAATTTAATTTTCATTAATAACTTATCAAATCATTTGCATTTATCTACCTAAAAACATTTAATATTTATTTATAATTTACAATTTTCTTAGAATATGATAAATAAAATCAATTTTCTATGCATTTTGCATATATAATTATCTTTTAAGAAAAAATTCATTATTTAGTAAATCTTCAAACTCACCTTAGCCTTAGTGCGAATCACTATTAATTCTTCTTGTATTCCTATGATCCTCGATATTAATTTTGGCTACAAATTGCATACAAATGTCATTATAGAGGACAAAAGACCTCCCATGATGGTAGGAAAAATTTATTGACTACTTAAGGATTTAGTCAAATTCAAAAGTATTTGACATGTATTTTATTCTAAAAATGTTGTATTTTATGTTAAAGTATTATTATGTAATTAATTTTAAAATGTTGTATTTCATATTAAAGTATTATTATGTATTTATTTGTCTTATGATATAAATCTGAGTTTGTTTATAAATATATTTGCTATAATTTTATTACTGAATTTGTTTTTGTTATATATATATATATATATATATATCATTTTACTCTTTAATTATATCCTTTTTTATTTAAAGTGTCTTAATTTCCTATGTTATAATTTAAGGTTACTTATCTTATTTAATGTTACTTGCAAAGCTTGTAATGTGATAACATAAAATTTTTAAAGAGTAATTTGTATTAGGTTCCTTCTCTTACTCTATGGACAATTTGGATGTAATTGGCATGCTTTACCAAATATTTGTATGAAATTCAATTTACATTTCAAAATCAGTTTTCTTTTATTAGAATGATTACAAAGTTAAGTGGTGTATTAAGATGTATTGACCTTAATTCTATAAATACAAAGCTATGGTGTATTTACAATCAAGGTATGTACATGAACACCTTTTTTTTTTATCACTTAAAATTCTAATAGTTTGTAAACTATTTATCTTCATTAAAATTATTTGTTATGAATTCCAAAATGAGATATGCATATTATGGACAATTTATCTTTTTCATCATTTAAAATTCTAATGAAGTGTAAACAATTTATTATGAAATTTTTTTTTTCCTTTCTATATATTATGAACAAATTATCTTTATCACTTAAAAGTCTGATTGTTTGTATACTGTTCATTTGTTATAAAATTCCAAGATAAGATGTACATGTAATTAACTATTAACCTTTATCATCGCCTAAAATCATAATTGTTTGTCTTGTTCATCTTTTATTGAATTTATTTGTTATCAATTTCCAATATTATTTTCTTTGGCATGATGTGACATTTAGCCATGAAATGTCATCGATGTGGCATTATGCATATATAGAAAGAAGGTCTTAGATTGACAGTTGGCATAAGCAAGAAGTTCAAATTGGGACACCTATCATCATGTATCATGTAGCAAGTTCTTTATATAACTCTTTCAATTCCCCTTTACATCTGTAATTTAGTCAATTTGCTCACTTCAATTCCTCTTTTCAACTTTTCTGGTGTTGGGCAGTTCAAATTTCTTTTGTCCAAACATCTGGGCATCAATGATCCACCGGATAGCTCCTCCATTAAATTTTAAAGTATATTTTCTTGGATACTCATTCATAGAGAATTCAACTTTTCTGGTGTTGGGCAGTTCAAATTTCTTTTGTCCAAAGATCTGGGCATCAATTTTAAAGTATATTTTCTTGGATACTCTGTCCAAAGATCTGGGCATCAATTTTAAAGTATATTTTCTTGGATACTCATTCATAGAGAATTTATGAAGGAACTAATTCAAACCAATTGAAATTAAATTTGCATATATCCACATGAATGTTTACATCTTTTGAATCCTGTGAATAAAATCCGATTTTGAATCTTTTGAATCAAACCTGATTTTGAATCTTTTGTATAAAATCCGATTTGCGAATACTTATCATGTTTGTTTCAATCATTTTAAGTATGATATATATAAAAATTACACTGCAATGAAACTCCAGCATTCATATGAATGACACAAAGATCTATTTGGTCAGAATAATGGTCCAAATTCCTCTACAGCATTCATATCAATGACACAAAGATCTATTTGGTCAGAATAACGGTTTCCAATTTCCATTCATTGAATATTATTGCAAATTTGCAATATAACAAGAATATTTGGCACTTCATTTAAGAGCAGAGGAAAATGTCTGTACTAGAAGTTAAGATGCTAAAATAAATAGAGCGTATATACACTGTACAGGGACTGTTAAATCAGAACCCATGAGCAAAGCAAATGACTCAATCTGAATTAAGAAGCCCTTTTCTGAAGCAGAAGCAGATGCCATAGAAATGAAGTCAGCTATACAAGCAGAAGATTATGTTATATTCACAGGAGATGAATCAAGAAGCTTTAATGGCGGTAGGTAACTGGTTAACATGGGGATGATCTATTTACAAGGCCATCAGACATGGGTAAAGATTTAATCAGGCATACATGTTAATATGGGAGGAATAATCAAGGGTTCCAGCTCCTTCCCATCCCATCCATTCTTCCCAAGAATCGCAATAATCGTTAAGGCCATCCATATAGTAATCACCGGAAACATTTTGCTGCTTTGCTTGTGCCAAACTGGACATTACAGACTGTTCATTCATCACAAAAATAACTACAATCAGAAACATTGACATGCATAAGAATACAATCAGAAACATTGGCATGCATAAGAATCTAACGATCTGAAAAAGAAAAAAAAAATTATAGAAGCAAAAGCTTTTCTTAGACCAGCAATTACCTGATAAGCCTGATTGATCTTGTGAAATTGAATTCCACAGTTATCTCCTTTGCAAACATCAGGATGGTGCTGTAAGCAGATTAAAACAACACATTAGTACAATATGATTTTGTTCACATATTAATTTTTGAATATGGATCATAAATTTTCCTAAAATTGCTATGATCTAATAAAATTTATGATCTATAAAACAGGTACACAGACAGAAACATATTGTTTCTTGAAAAAATTCAAGAATGTGTGAGATGGCTGTTTTCAAGGATTCTAATTTCTACAGGCTCATATGTTTAATTTCTATCTGTGATCTGTAGCATGCTCTTTAGCTTCAGAAATGGAAAATTATAATTTAAAAGAGGGTTTATCTAGGTTCAAGTGGGCACGTTCATATACCTGCAACGCAAGGCGTCTGAAGGCAGTTTTAACATCTTTCTCATTTGCCCCAGCGCTCAATTTCAGAGTCTCATACTCTTCTTTCATCGCAGGGAAAGAAACACAGGCCATCACAGTTACATTGTTCTTGCCTCTCTGTAAATTCTTGTTCTCTCCACTTTTCTTTATCAACAATGAATTCCCCATAAGCCTTCCAACAGCGGCAGCCATGATCTCTAACAAAAATACGCTGATCCAGAAACCGAGCTTGAATCCCAGCTGCAAAATAATCCGATCTAAAGGTCCAGATACAAGACTTTGAATCCCAGCTTGAACATTATCCAGTATTTGTATTTATTTTCCGTTGTACTTCGTTCTTATCCACTGCCGCGACCAGCATAAACATCAAAATTGCCCGGTTAAGACTGAAGCTGACCATGTGAGGTCTCTGACCTCGTCAACGTTGGCTTACGGAATTCGTACACGTAGATGGATTAATGCTCATCGAAACTATCTTCTCTATCTACAAGCGACGCGTCTGCTGACTCGAAACAACTTGTCCAATGGTAAGAGATGACCTGGCAGTTTTGAACTCGTCCAATGGTAAGGGAATTGTAACGGAATGACTCGTCCATAACTACCGTTATTACATCACTTCATTTATAATTAGTCCAATAGTGTACTATTGTGATGAGTTTGTTGCTGACTTTCAATTAGTTAGTCGTTGACTTTAAAAAAATTTCTTTCATTCCTCTAGTTTTAGTTTTAGATAGTGGATGCAATTTTTTTTAATATTTTCACAACTTGTATAGGCACAAGATCTCCAACAATATTATTTGGCAACTGGATAATGGCACTAGTCAGATGGTCTGTGGTTTTGATGATCTCGTTGAGGTAAGCTCAATATATTTCTCATCTTTATATAAGGAAGATTCAGGGTCTACCCTTAGGAATATGATGGACTTGGTGACTTTCTACCATAATAATACTTTGGAGGAGCAGAATGATCTTATGTTCGAACGGGTTAGTATGGCGGAGCTCAAGGCTGCAATCTCTTATATGAAAGCTGATAAAAGTCTGGGGCCGGATGCCCTCCCTATAGAATTTTCTGTTGGTTTTTTGGACATTTTAGAGAGTGATCTACTTGTTATAGCAGAAGAATCTAGGGTCCAGGGCAGGATCCTTGGTACCTTTAATAGTAAATTTTTAGCACTTATCCCTAAGAAGGACAGAGCCTCGAATCTAGATGATTATTGGCCTATCTCGCTGAGCAATGCAATGTATAAGATTGTAGCTAAGATTATCGCCAACAGAGTTAAAGGCTTCCTATTTGGGTTTATCAGTATAGAGCAGTTTGCTTTTCTCTAGCACAGGCATATTCATGAACCCATTGCCATAGCACAAGAGGTATTGCATGCTGCCAAGTCTAGGAAATCACCTTTGGCTCTCTTTAAAGTAGACCTATCTGGAAATCACCTTTGGCTGGACATTGATTAGATTAATTCTTCTCTAGATCGGGTTTTCACTTAATTTGGTGAATTGGATCCTTGCCAAAGTACAATTAGTCTCTTTTTCGGTGCTTATCAATGGTTCGTCCTCTAACTTCTTTAGGCATGGCCGTGGTCTCAGGGTTTCCCTCTTGCACCATTATTATTCATAATTATGATGGATGGGCTCAGTCATCTAGTGACTAAAGCAGCTTCTTCGGGGTTATTCAAAGGGTTCAGGTTTGATGGCAACACTTTCGTTTCCCACCCATTTTTTGTTGATGACTTGTTGTTCTTTACAGATGGATCCCGTAGGGATGCGCTTATCTTCAAATCCTCTTTAAGAATCTTTTTGTTCAGCCACAGGTATGATTGTTAACAATATGAAATCTTAGATGTCATACATGAATCTGGATCCTAGGGAGGATAACTGACAAACTGCTAACTTTGATTATACTATAGTGAATGTGGCTACAGGCCTTAAATATCTTGGGTATCTTATAAAGCCTAATGCTTACTCATTTAAGGACTGGGTTTGGTTGCTGGTGCGCATTGAGAATATGCTGAAGCTCTGGTGCAACAAATGGATTTCACGTGGGAGTCGTTTGATCCTGATCAACTCTATTATTGAATCCATTCCAGTATACTGGTTTACGATGTCCATTGTTCCTGTTAGTATCTTCCAGAGGCTTTGTATTCTCTACAAAAATTTCTTATGGGGTGGCAAGGATAAGGTTCATGTATTCTCATGGATTGCTTGGCATCAAATTTACCGTCCCAAAGCACTAGGAGATTGGGGTATTAAGGACTTGACTTGTTTTGCTAAAGCACTTGTTGCTAAATTCGCCTGGAACATCGTCTGTGGATCTAGTTTATGTGAACTTGATGCATAATCCATTGATCACTTATTCATACATTGTTTATATGCCTGTGAAGTGTGGAGCCTTCTTTCTCTTTTAGCAGGCTTACCACTTATTTGGACTGGATCTGATGTTCAACAATCTTAGCTATCCTAGACTCACAACATTTATTTTTCTTCATCTGCAACCCTCCCTATTTTTGTTGTGTGGGGTATATGGCTTGCTAGGAACAATAATCTATTTGAAGATGTCGTTATCCCTGCACAAGTATTTGTTGGTTGTAGCTTTGGCATTTACAAAGTTTTCCCTTTGCAAGTCTTTATTAAACTTGCCCAAGTCATTGATGTTCCCATTGTGGATGGTTCCATCCAGTAGGCCTTCGTGAATGGATCTTCCCAAGGAAAGGCCTCGGATCGGCGGCGCGGGTGGCATTCTTCATCTTTCCAGCGCAAACCCTTTTCATTTCGCAGCTGACTTGGGAGATGTATTGAACAATTTTTCAGAATTTGTTGCTATTACAATACTCCCGAGGCTCTCACTTTCTTTAGGTGTGGATTGATTGCATATTTTTGGTGACTCAAAATTGGCAGTGTACTGTCTTAAATTGAGCAAGCCCCCATGGGACATTTTTCTTCTTCCACTTTATGAGGACATTGATAGGGTCAGAATACACTTTCAGCGGCTATCTTTTCAACACATATTCATAGAAAGAAACTTTGCAATTGACTCTCTTTCCAAGAAAGGCCTCCTCTTGTCGGATGGATTTATAGATAAATGAAAGTTGTCTGATGGCTCTATGGTTTCTTTGGGTCGTCGCCACTTTTAGTTTTCATTACATGTTTGATATGTTTTGTAGCAAAAATGATTATCAATTTTCTTTGTAATTTTTTTTGATAGTTTGTTGAATAAAGGCCATTCTGACAGGAACTAAGTACTTATCTTTATCGAGATATGTATGACCTAGAGGTCTATTGAACAATATGGTTTTATCTAATATAAGGCCGTGATACTTTTCTTTGGAAAAAATGTATGGGTTTCTTCGAATTCATTTGTGTTTAATATTTTTCCTAATGCATAGTTCTAGCCTCTGACAAAGAGGTAGAGCACACGCATTTACGCATTGCATTTACTTGCAATAATTGCAATATGACCCATAGCCATTGCCTCCTTCATCGCCATAGCTACTGCCTCTTTGCTTCAAGATACTTCACCTCTTTTCTTCAACATACTTCAATGCCTCTTCACTTCATGCAGGTATGTTGGAGACCTAAGCAGCATCTTTCGATACCCGTGAGCAGCTTCAACTCGTTAAGCGTAAAACCTATAATGTTATTTCCATTCAAGACGTTATGGCTTTTATTTGTTATATGCAAACCCATGTTTAGAGATCTCTGTAAATTGGTAAAACATAAGCCAGTTCTTGTAGATGTTCAATAAATTTATTTTTAGTTATTTATAACTTGCCTTGCTTTCCTTATGACTTCCATTCCATTGTTTATGGAGGATCCACCTCCACTTCTTCAATCTTTAGAGGCTCTCCTTATATCCGTGCAACAACAGCTGCAACAAAAATGCAAATCAAAATATCAGAGTTAACATTATGATAATCAGAGTTGTCAGAGTTAACAGAATGCATCGTGGATAAGCTTTGTTTGTGAAATGAATTTAATTAAACAACAAAAAACAACAAAATAAACATTTCCAACTTCTTTATTTGTCAATGCAATCCAAATATAGCCCTTTGTTCAAGCCATTGGTCTTATTTTCTACTAAACATGGAATTATGACCAACTCTTTATTGTACACACAAGCACCTACTCTTTAGAAGTTAACTTAATTACAAACTAGTGACCACTGACCAAACACATGCTCGAGCTAAAAAAAATTGTGTTTGTCATGGGGGAAATTGAGTATATAGTTGACCAAACCTGGGTTTCAGTTTCAAATCCCATTAGTTATTCTAACTTTCAGACACAACATAAGAAAACATAAAACAAAATGGCTAAGAAGAATATCTTAGGTTGATTAATCCCTCAGAGTAGGCGCCCTCGGCATGAGGCTTGTTCTCGATGGCAACAATTGCAACAACTTCGTTCTTCACTAAAACACCTTCAAAACCCTAAATTTAAGGCTATAGCCAAAGCATAATCATTGTAACAGATTTCAGAAGTAGAATTAGAATTGTCTAATATTCCATCCACAGACTTTGCGAGGTACGAGGGTGCCATAATGAATGAGTTATATAGCCAACATGAAAAATTTGGCCACGCCTACCAAACAATGTTAAAGAATCATGCCTAGGAGGATGTAAACAAGGAAGTACTCACATCATAAATTGACGCCCTCTATGCAGAAGTAGCTGAAGCACCTTCAGAACTAGTTTCCTACAACTGAACAGATGGTGCTGCAGAAAACGATTAAGAAGGTCAATTGGACACTGAAAAGAATCAAGGGTGAAGTTTCAAAACTCACAGAACTAGTGAATTCAAGTTTTCTATTGTGAAATGCAAGACTCCTTTCCTTCTGGCCAATAAGCAAAGCACAAAAAAGGGTTAAGGCATGGTATCATGCAACACTCGTCAGCATCTACACACTCTTGAAATCCTCCAACCCCAAACTAAAAGAAGTCCACTTGAACATTAACGAAATCCGACATCCATTAGTCTAATCTTGCGTCTATCCATCCATCCACCCTCCCGTCCAACAATTAATGAATTAAGAAGACTTCATGTAGCATATGTTTGTTTCTTATTTCTTGCACCATTCCCAACAAAATATTGTTGCAATATAGGGCATAGTGAGACCCTGCATTTACCAACGACTAGTTTTATGGTCGAAAATACAGATGAACCAAAGAAAAGACATGAAATTCCTTGTTGAGCATTCTACATTGCGAATCAATATTTGCAGCTGGTTGTTTTGGGTGATGGTATTGAGAGTCCAAGCAATACAATGTGTGGTTGACAAGTCACTTCTATATGTAATTAATTAATCATTTTTTAATTCTTAAAGGGATACCCAACTAGGATTATTATTATGAAACTTTTGGTTGCATGGTATGATGACATAAAGTTCAAAGCCAAAGACATATTGCAATGTTCCATTGCAATGGACTAACATGGCAGGATATGCATTGTGAAGCTCATCAACACAAAACAATAATTAATAGGACATGAGTTTTGTTAAAACCACGAACAATAATTAATGGGGCGTGAGTTTTGTTAAAACAAAAGGCTTCACATTTAGATGTGAAATGATCTTGAGTTAAGAGCTTAAAATAATTTGCAATGTATAGTTATCACATAAGTATGGAGTAAATTAGTAATATTTCACTTTTATCAACGTTTAGATCATTAGGTGTAAATATATGGGGAATGAGAAATCGTAGCGGTCGTTGGACAGATCCATTGCATCATCTCCCTCCATGATCTCTGCAATCTGTCAGAAGTTTTGAGATGTGTAATCCGGATAGTGAACTTTAATTTGCAATTGCTAAGCAAGGGCAGTCATTGCTCCCTCTGGGATACTATCATATACCTTTAATCTATTTGTCTTTTTCTCATGAGGTTTCCTCAGGTTATTCATTAGCCCATTGAGAGCCAAAATACCGGATCATACCAACAAATATTGAATATTTGTTTAACCATGGACATGCAAGATGGATTTTGGCATTGATGACCAGAATGCCAACCATAATAGCGGTTGCTGCAACATTTGACCAAATCATATCCTACATAAAAGAACCAAAATATTTCTTCCATGGAAACAAAATTCAACCAATCAATGTCCCATATACTGTGATTTCTTATTGGATAAGCTACCTAATCAAGATTGGTACTATGTAGCACTATTATCATAAAGATGAAATCATTATTCAATATTGAACATACATATTGCAGATTTCATAAGGCATTTACATTAAGTAAAGGAGATCACAATAAAAATTTAGGTTTTAGTTTGGAAAACAAAATAAAGCTGACCATCCAATACCTGTAAAGAATTTGGTAAAAGATTTGGTTTCCATTCCTCAAGTTGTTCAAGAGAAGCACTCTCTTTCTTTTTTCTTGGCACCATGTTTGAGTGGTAGCCATTCCACCAACTCTCCCGGGGAGTTGTGGAGAACCTCCTGCAATGAACAATCAAAATGCACGATATAGCAGAAATATTGAAGCACAAAAGAGATTTTATTGATCGCGGGCCACTTCGAGGGGGCAACCTCCTTTGAGCAAGCTCAATACAAAATAACTCTTCGATGCTTTCATTAGCCTCAACACATACTTATATACTAAGTCTAATCTAAACAACTATTACCCCCCATGAATGTGGGCTAATGTAACATAATAACTAGACAACTTAACAACTATTACTTACTCCCCATGAATGTGGGATAATACAACATACTGATGGGACGACTTACAAAGCATATGCGTCCGATAAAATTTACTAACAAAATAAAGAGGAGGGTTGACACGGGTTCTTAACATCCCCTCCCTCTTAAAAAAAAGCTTTGTCCTCAAAGCTTTAGATGTAGAAACTGTTGCTAAATCTAAAGGAGCGGTTCCCATGTAGCATCCTCGGGTTGCATGTTGTGCCACTGAATTAAGACCTCTATGATGGAACGAAAGCGAAGCTGAAAAGTGTGCTTATTGAGGATGGTCACCGGATCTGAAATGATGGATCCTTCATTTACTCATTCTGGTAAAACAATTTGTGCTCTGCTGTTGGTGCCCATCACTTGCTGAATGCGAGAAGAAGGAGGAAGTGCCAATTTATAAGCAACAGACCCAATTTTCTGAAGAACTATATATGTACTAGAGATCTTTGGAGCGAGCGTTTGATTCCCTTTGAGTTTCAAGGAGGATTGCTTGTAAGGATGCAGACGAAGAAAAACCATATCACTGACTTGAAAAGTGCGCTCAGAATGGTGTTGATCGGCTTGGTGTTTCATGTGGGTTCTGGCCATGTGAATATTGTCCTATAGAAGGTGAAGAATTTGATGTCGGTTTAGAAGAACCATGTCAACGGCCTAAACTGATGAACTGTTGGGGGTGTAGGGAAGGATTACTAGAGGTGTGTGACTATAAACTGCTTCATATGGAGGCATTTGAGATGTAGTATGGTAGGAAGTATTGTACCACCATTTAGCGAGAGGGAGCCACTTTGCCCACAGATGTTGTTCTTCGGAGGTGAAACAACGAAGAGAAGTTTCCTAATAGTTGTTGATGAATTCATTTGGACCATCTATTGGTGGGTGATAAACTGAACTCATATTCAGTTTGGTGTCAGTAAGGAGAAAATGACTTGTGAGAGGTGCGTTGCAGTTTGAGACAATGGAAGAAGGGATTCCATGAAGAAGGAATATCTTCTCCATGAAAATTTGTGCAATTGAGGAGGTGGTATATGGAGGTCTGAGGGCACAAAAATGATGAGATTTGGAGATCCAATCAACCACAACCAAGATTACGGTCTTCCCTCCATATTTAGGGAGACCTTGAATGAAATCCATCGAAATATATGTCCAAATCCTTGTAGGGATGGACAAAGGTTTTAGCAATCCGGAAAGGAGTGTAGTTTCACCTTGGTAGCACTGACAAGGAGCACATTCGAAAACCATCTATTGAATTTCTCGTTTCATTCCCTTCCAAAAGAAGTGACATCGTGCCCTCTCATATGTTTTCATGAACCTAGAGTGCCTTGCCGATGGAGAAGCATGGAGTTCATAAAAGACTGCATGTTTAATATCTATGCTCTGGGGAAGCACCAAACGACCCTTGTATCTCAGAGAAGAGCCATCCCAAGAGAAATGTGGTACCATAGAAGGGTTACTAGCCAACGGTTGGATGATTTCAGATAATGAGGAGTCATTGACATAGCCTTGCTGAACAGAGTGTAACCAAGTTGGAATAGGCATAGCAATAGCTGAAAGAGAGACAGGGGCATCAAATGTGTGGAAAATAGTATCCACCACAAGATTGTCCTTAGCCTTCTTGTAATTGATCTCATATTCATAACCCTAGAGTGTGTTAACCCATTTCTGTGGTGTTGGGGATGAGACCCATTGTTCCAGGAAATATTTCAGACTCTAGTGATTAGTCTTGATGCAGTAAGGATTCCCGAAGAGGTATGGCCACCACTTATGTATTGCGTGCAAGATAGTCATCATTTCCTTCTCATATGTGGAGGTGGATAAATTATTTCCAGGAAGGGATTTACCGGTGAATGTCATGGGATGTTCATCTTGAAAGAGGACAACACCAAGTCCATTGTCGCAAGGATCACTCTCAAGAGTGAAGGGCTTGGAAAAATCGGGCATCTGAAGGGTGCATCAGAATGAAAGATCCAAGGGAGTATTTGACACTGCCGAAGGTTGCATCTGAATGAAATGGAGCTAAATGATGACACCATGTGAATTCTTCTTAAGGATCGTTTCCATGCAATGTGAAATGATGATGCTGAGAGACCCTGGTTGTAAGCCATTGAATGTGTGTTTTGTCCCATTGACAAAAAAATGCATCCACATTTCAGCAAAATCCCATAAGATGGGTCCAATTGTGTGTAACCATTGAGTGCCCAAAATCACAGAACAACCTCCTAGGGGTATGGCAAACATTTTAGAGTGCAAGTTATAATCTCCAATTGAGATACACACACTGCGACACATTTCTTTGCAAGGTAAGGTGATCCCATTGGCAACCATGACTTTAAAGCTGGAGAAAGGATGGACAAAACAACCAACTTGTTTAGCAATCTGAGGGTCAATAGGCAGCTGCGAAATGTCGACCTGACCGTCTACTGGATCCTGAGCAGCGTCACAAATTTCAAGTGCAGGTGGAGAAGCCACATCCAAGACATAGGGCTTGTGTTTAGTACATTGATGTCCTCGGGTAAATTTACCATCACAATTATAACAAAGTCATTTTTCCCTATGTGCCCACATCTCGGCTTCAGACAAATGCTTGATAGGAGTGGTTCTAGGAGTCAGAGGGATTGGATGTCTTTGGGGAACCATATTTTTGAATGGAGCAAAAGTGGATTTAGGGCATTGCTGAGCCCTAATCTTGTCCTCCGCCAACTTATCCAACCCTAGGATTTCCATCATTGTGTTGGGACAGAACATTGTAACGTCAAATCGGATTGTATCCTTAAGACCACTAAGAAAGCAACTCCTGTAGAATGCATCAAAAAATCCTTCTGTGTGCTTGACTAAGTTCTCAAATTTTGTCTGATACTCTCTCACAGTGCCAGTCTGGAAAATTTTGGTGAGTGCTCCTGTGAATTCATCAAAACCACTAGGGCCAAATCAGTGCAAAAGGAGTTGGAAAAAATCTGTCCATTGGGGCTCTACATGATCCTTGATGTACCAACAGAACCATTGAAGGGCTTCACGTTCCAAATGAAATGATGCAAGTGGGACTTTGGTGACATCAAAAGTGTTATGCATATTAAAGTATTGTTCTGCCTTGTGTATCCATCCACTTGGATCATCACCATTGAAGCGAGGGAATTCAATCTTCGACCCACAAAAGTTGCTGGAAGCAGAGAATGCAATGCCTGTAGAAGACTCAGGATGTTTCTGGTTTCTCATGGCTGAATACTAAAGATGGAGGTGGATAAATATTTGATCCAGATCTTCAAGTTTGGTCTTGAGGGTGATAAGTTCTTCTGCCATTTGTCTATTTGCTCCTACGCAGGGGACAACCATAAGCAAGTTGTTTGTTTTTTTTTCTTTTTCAGAAATGGGTGGAAAAACAAAAACAGAGAGGGTTTTAGAAAAGGAAAATTTTGAGTTGAGAAAAACGCGAGTGGGTAACTAGGTTGTGGACACATTCTGAGGGACAAGGAAACAAAAAATGTGAATTTCAAAAGCGGGGTGAAAGAAGGAGATAGAATTTCGGGCTTCGGGAAGTGGACTTGGGATAGGGTCCTCAATGAATGAAATATGTAGAATGGAATGACATGGGTTATAGTGAATTTTCAAGGGAAACAGAGCTAAATCAAGGAATATTTGGCTGAAGAATTTTTATTTTTATTTTTTATTTCTGAAGAAATGATATGTGGCGGTGCTAGAAAGTTGTGCTTTATCAACTTGAATTGGAGTAAATGATCTGTGACAATTCTGGAATTCTGTGTGTTATCAACTATAAATAGATATGGACCCCAGGTATATTCGAATTCCTAATGGTTCAAAGGTAGTCACTCGGCCACCAAGGCTATCTTAGGCTTGAGTATTGGGGCAGTACCCAGCACTTCACGGCACAGGTAAAACTACTAACCGCTTGGCAAAAAAAAACATCTCTTTGGTTTTCCTCATGGATGGGAATCTAGTCAATCTGGTGGGGGTCATTGCCCTTTTCGCTTGGCAGGTCCTCTCAATGGCCAGCTACTTCGGGGTTCATGTGGTACTCCTTACAATGAGTTTTAGGGCTATGCCCAAGTACTTCCCATAGTTAAGCGGATATGGTTTATTCCCTGATCTGAATAAAAAATACCACTGCAAGAAGAAGAACTACTGCAATAATCACAGTACCAGAAAAAATGTGGTAGAAATTCCACCCAATGCTTAAAAACCTGTAATTAGAGTTAGAGTTTTGAGACTAAAACTTTTAAAATGAGCATAAACTGATCTATATTGCTCAGAATCACTATTATAGCCTGTTTCTGGAACTGAAACAACCACTTTGCTTCTACCCTTGAAATCGGAATAGAAATTCGGGCACCCGGTCAAAAGATTTTCGCTCTGCAATTTCCGTGGTCGTCATTGAAATTATGAAAAATTCCTGATTTTAAATCCGCGATATCTCCACTTTTAGAACTCCAAATGAGATGATTTTTTTTTTTTCCTGCATATTTTTGAAAGAGCAATTCAGATATGCAACTTCCTTTTCTTTAATCTGCACAAAAAGTTTCAAAAATGGATGTGAAATTCACTACCCAATTTTGCCCTTTTTTTTCCCAAAATTTTTTTTCCCACGTGCCAAGGAAAGTGCTTTGATACCAGATGTGGAGAACCTCCTGCAATGAACAATCAAAATGCACCTCATGGACCTACAAGTGTTCCACATCGATTTTTAGTGGCTATTTCGATTCAACAACTTGGTACTGTTGCACATCCCTACAAGTGTTCCACGTCGATCTTTTTTATGGCGATTTTGAATAAGAGATAATATTTCTCTAAGAAAGATTTGATTCCAATTAACTATTGTATCTTCTCTTTGAGCAAATCCTAATGGTGTTGCAATGTAATGTTATCTCTTCATTTTCTAATATAACAAATTATCATATCTATACTTGAAGGAGAGAGACGTAATGCTGAGTTCCCTCTATAATTTTTTTTTTGCTTACAGATTAGTATAAAAAGATGGGGACTCTCCTTTTTTAGTTCGATATATATCGCTCTATATAGTATTGCATTTACAAATATAATAACAACCTCTGGGAATGAGAGAGTGAATCCCATTGTCTCACCTTCTGGTGCACAAGATTTTTTTCAAAAACAACTAACTCAATAATATCGTAGAAATTTAGTCAGATCAATTTCAAGCAGTCCTTGTTTGACAGATAAAAGATATAGAGATCTTCCATTCCCTTCATTTACTTACATCTATTAAAACTCGAAGTCAAAATCCTGTGATCTTGTGTATGTGATGTGGACTATTGCAATTTTCATGGCCATGAATATATTGGTGAAGTGGTAGCGCTTACAGAAGTTATTGGAGCAAAGCCAACACTCAGTTATAACTGCAAATCGATAAAGTTTAGTTTAAGCCTGATATATTTTATTTGGCTTATATTCATGTAATATGATGGCAACTTTTCTATTAACTATCGTCCATCGTGATCAATGAATACCCATTTCTTTAGTTTTTTCTTTAAAAATACTATACTAATATAGGGAAGGGTTTCTATAGTCAAAAGTCTAATAAATTAATTGATCATAAGCTAACTTATTTAATATTGAGCTTTGTAATTAAATCTCGTTAGTAGTGACAAAAAACTTTTCT
Organism: Pseudotsuga menziesii; assembly: GCA_001517045.1. Taxonomy (NCBI): domain Eukaryota; kingdom Viridiplantae; phylum Streptophyta; class Pinopsida; order Pinales; family Pinaceae; genus Pseudotsuga; species Pseudotsuga menziesii. The sequence goes on from LPNX011003356.1 coordinate 26,264, forward strand.
TCTTAATCATAAGAGGAAAGTATGGTTTTAAATTGCCTACTAAAATGTGGTTTTAATTTGTTTACTAAAATATAAAAGGATGCATTGCTTAGAAAATTAAACTTTCTAAGAAAGAAAATTTTCACTTACTTAAGATCCAGACATTACAGTGAAATATTATTATGGGTTTTGCTATTCTATTTGTAAATTCTTACCGAGTTAATCCAGACACATAAAAATGCTAAAATATATAATAATGCTTACACTTATACTTTTCCTGGTATGGTAAATGTGACATTGTAATGTGTTTAAGAATCCAATGGTTGGTTTTATCATATATAGTCTTAATTTGTTAATTTTCTTAACAAAGTTCTATGCAAAGACCTGTAAAATTCCAAGCTAAGAACATGCATACCTATGCCACTCTCTCTCAATAAAAAAATCAATGCAACAAAGCATAGGTGATGAGTATTTGTTGTGTTGTAGGGGAAGGATCGTGGACAAGTGATCAGATACACACTACAAATTCAATGATGCTCTACTCAACAACTAGACCTGTTTTGACATTCATATAAATACCCTACTTCACAATCACCAAAGGAACAAGCACTCAACTAAACTTAGATATTGCAGAGGATCATTCCACATCTTCATTTCCCATCCATCAGTAGTACTCATGTGATAAGAATCTCCTCAATGAGTAGGGCCACACACATACGACTTGCATAGAATATACATTGCAGTTCTTCCAGTTTTGTTGAAATGATATTTTGCTTCTCTTTTTTCAACCGGCTGGAAAACAAGCTTGCATACTATGTGAATGCCTCTTGCTGTAAAGGTCGATGTTCTTTTTGCATTTAACTACAATTGAAATATGACTGGTGCTCTTTTTTCATTTAACTGTGTACAATTGGAACAATGGTTGATGCTCTTTTTGCATTTAACTATACGGTTGGAACGGTGGCAAAGACAACAATTATAGAGTTGGTGGTGACCGATGCAAATAGTGATGAGACTTTACTTAACATGACTAAGACAAAACTGGTCAACTGTGTCCATTGCATGCGATCTGTCCATTGCATATTGGTCATTGTTTGTGTCTCTGCTTATCGCTTCATTGGTAGGGACTACGCTACCTCGTATCACTTGTTTCTATAGTTATTGAGAATGGATAGTAGTTAGAGTGTGAAACTTATCTTTCAATTTTGGGGGTATTATTTTTAGATAACATTTTTTTAAATGGAAAAACTCATTTATAATTTCTATAGCTATTGAGAATGGATAATAGTTAGAGGTGAAACATATCTTTCAATTTTGGGGGTTATTATTTTTAATTAAGTTTTTTTTGAATGGCAAAACTTATTATAAAGTAATATGAAGAGGGAAAACAACACATACTCACTCTTATCTCTAAATGTAAGTTGATTCATCATTATTATTCATGAAAAATCAAACATCTAACATAATCCACTTGTGATTCATAAAAGGACAAACTTCCACTCTTGCCATTCAATTATATTAGCACAACCATTTAACTTGTGGTCCATCAATACAGATAGGTCACAAATTAAGTACCACAAATAAGTTATCGCTCACCTTCTTCTAGTTAAACTGGTTGTTTGTCGTTATCCATGCATCAGTTAAGATTTATCCATGTGTTTATATCTTTAGACCGATAGGATTCATAGTCTAATCTTGAGGGTGGAATCATGCTGAGAGCAAGGCAACCTATGTTTGGGTGGAGCGTGCCTCACACATAGCCAGTTTCTCCAATTGTCAAATATTCATATAAGTGCTCGTTGCTTTGTTTCAACTATTTAGCTATTGTGCGTGAATTAAATGGATGGAATTTTCTTTGAAAGATTTAAATTCTTTGTGTAAACTCAGTTGTTTATGCATAATTCAGTGTTCTATGTCAGTATAATTTATATTTATGATTTCACGGATTGGAATGATCTCTAAAGGTTCTGGTTTATTATTTGTATTGAGTAAGAAACTTGTTCTTTGGCCATTCATGTTGAATTCACACATATCTATTTATGCACAGTCTCATCTATGAGGAATGATGAAGAATGCATATGTAAACAAATGCTTTGGACTAATATTGTTAACTGTAATGGTGTTCCGACGGAAAATAATTATATTACTTAGTGGTATTTAGGCTATAGAGTTCATGCATATGTCTTGTACGAAATCGTTTATCCTTGTAAGTTAGAATGTTCTAGAAATGTTGCTTGTTCAACTTTATGCTTATTTACAAATCAAAGTGGTTAAAATATAGTATACAAAATAACAAGAACCCACATGAGTTCTTGTTTTTTAGGAGGCCTGTCACATTTAGTATCTTTTTTTACCTCCATTTTGAAAAGTGGTGATACTAGTATCACCCCTTTTTGGTGGGGGTTGAATTTACATTTTTTTGTAACCATGGGTAGTGTCATTGTGATCAAAACCCTATATCAACTCTTGGATTGAAAAGTAGGCATCCCATAATCACCCCCATTTTCATTCAAGGTTAAATTTAAAAAAAATCACTTTAAAAAAACAAAATTAACCAAAAAAATAGATAAAATTCAAAATTTCACAATTTATAAAATAAAATTCAATAAAAATAGATTATTTTTCTTTTGAATCATATTACAACATTAGAAAATTTATTTAAAAATTATTAAAAAAAATTAAAAATGAAACAGAAATTATAGGTGCAACAAAAATTAAAGAAAAAAATGAAACAAAAATGGAATGCATGTAGAGAATACCTTAGTTATAGGTGCAACTTGGAAATTATACCTTAGTTGACGATTTCTATGTTGTGGACTTGCTATACATGAACATGGTTTTGGGAGTGCAGTGGTTGTACTTAACTGGGACGTATTCTACAAACTACCAAACTTTGGAGATGGAGTTCCAAGCATTGGATGGGAAATGGGTAGTCCTAAACGAGATTCCCAATGAAGCCTCAAAGTTAGATACAACAAAAGGAATGACAACCATATTTAGGCATGAGGAAAGGGATCATGCAACAAAATGCTCGACTCCAACTCAAAAGGTTTCAAGAAGGAGCAAGTGGTAAGGAAAGACTCCTCTAGGAAGACCTCCATACAAAATCTTGTACTTATCAGGGATCTCAGAAGGGGATCCAAAACAAGGATGACCAATCCTTAGAAGTACCCAAGGATACATGAGGAAGGGACAAAGGACATTGGTTAGAGGAAATGGAAATTCAAGGGAAATAAAGAGCAACCTAGCACGAAAATGGAGTGATTGATGAGAATTGACAAGTGGGGAAAATGATGAAATGTTTGATATATAGGTTTGTGATTGCTTGAGGACAAACGCATTTTGGGTGGGGAGGAATTTAATGTCCCCTCCTGCATGATGGATATGAGTTTGGCGGACTATCCCAGATGATCCTCATGGGCTATAGTCAACTTAAAAAGGGGGATTAATTATCTCTTGAAGTCCCGAGGGAGAAAAAAACAACATAAAAAGGGGTGACATGAGTTAATTAATAAATTATGAGTTAGTAAGTAACTTTAAATTTATAAAAGTCACTTTATTTAAATAATAAGAGGAAATGTTTTTTATTATATTAAATTGAGAAAAATGACAAAAGAGAAAAATAAGTTATGAAAAGGGGAAAAGGAGGCATGCCCTCTCATTATTGTGATTGGACATTTGAGAAAGAATTATTTAAAATCATGAGCTCGAGAGATAGGGTTTTTGGAAACCCTTGAGAAAAAATATATTTGGTGGTGCAAGATCCACCTTAGTGGATTGATAGGGAAGACCAATCTCAGGTATTCCATCTATGCTTAAGTGGAATGAGAGAGATCATTTGTCTTGCATATCCAAGAAATTTTATTGAAAATAATTGTAGAGTAGTGAGTTGGAGAGGATACACAATTCCTTCTTCACTCTATGTTCTTTATAAGAGAGGACACACTACCTTGCAAAGATGCTTAGTGAAGGCGCATCTATGGAATAGGCTCAGTATACATTGATAGAGGGTGCACACTCATTTCCAACTAGTACTTACCTAAGGAATAACACCATGGATATCTTGAGGTTGGAATGCTTTATAATAGAGGGAACTTTCATTCTTTTGCTTCCATTGATATTAAGGAGGGGCATACTGCATCTTAAAGGGATATCCCTATTCAAAGAGGGGCACTCTTGGACACTCCACATCTTCCATTAAATATAAGCATTGAAGAGGGTTTGTTTTCAATCTAGTGTTCAAAGTGTGGGAGTAATATCCATCTTGAATACTATTGTAGATCGCCATTGAAGGCATCTCAATTGTGACTATGTTTTCCCCCAAGTAAATCATGGTATCAAGGTGTTATTTCAGTGTGCATTTGGGAGGACACGTTCCTCACCTTCCTTACAGTCTGGGTGCCTTGCTTTAATTCTAAATTTCATTCCATGTTATATCATACATTTCATGTAGTTGGGGGTGTTGAGGAATTCATATTTTCTCATGCAGAGAGTGTCTACAGCTACCATTATTTCAAAAATTGAGATCACCATAAATTTTGTTGATATAAGGCAATCAATGTCATAAATCATTGTGAAAGACTATGGTATCCTGCATGGTTTCTGAGTTTATATCATAAGTTGGCAAATACATTGATGTACCTTGAATTGACCCATTTCCTTGGTGAGAACTGTGATTTCTAGCTCCAAAGTGGTCCTTAGGCAAACATATGATAAAGGGGAGGTACTCTAATTCTTGCACAATCTACATGACACCGTATAGTGTATCTCAATGGTGGTAACTGCTTGTAAGTCATTGTTACAAATTTTATTAACACATTGTTTTGTAATGAAGGGATACATTACCATTTTATCTTCATTTGTGATTTGTCATCTTGCAAAGTTGATGTTTAAACATTGTTTATTGTCATACATTCAAATCTATAAATTACAAGTGGGAAACAATATTATCCTAGCTCAAAAACAGCAGTGGGTATTGGGTTGAAATACAAGAAACTCTAGACAAACAATGCAACTTCCTATTCATATTTTTTCTAGTAGATCCATACAGTCTCGTGTGTTGGGGAGAACTTTGATGAAAACTATGACTAATCCCTCAGAAACATTATGTTAATGTTTGGGATGATTAGGAACACATTCATCGACAATATAACAATCATTGACCAAGTGTTAGATAAATTCTTAGATCAATATTTAAATAGTTAGAACAAATTTAGCTTCCTTTTCGTCCAAGGGACATTGCACTCTATTAGACTGGCACCCAAGCTATCTCCGCCATGCTTGCACCCAAACTGTGCTCATGGGACATGTTCCCAAACTATGCCCATCTTGGCTTCTTGACAAAGATTGTCGTGGGTGGTGAGGAAATCAATGTATTTGCTCACGAAGACCATGACACATTTTATGTCCATTTAATGAATTATTGTCCTTTATTATTAGCATAACTAAAAACTTGAATCGATATTTATTCATTTAATGCTAAATGAAGCGTCATTTAAATATGGTATCCACATACTTAGTTAATTTTAAATAAATATTTGCTTCTCAATGCTTTTCCTTAGTGCATAAGTGATAACAATTATATATATAATTTATTTAATGTTTTAGTTTTATTTTAAATAATTATGTGTATTTTGCCCATAAAGCATATAATAGATGGTGGATGGGTGTGTTGTTAAGGCGCTCCTTGTGTTAGATCATTGATTCGAAATAGGGATTAAAAAACAATATGTATTTCATCATTAAAAAAATAAACTATACCATTGTCAAAATTCAATTTTCATTAATAACTGATCAAATTATTTATAGTTATCTATCTAAATTTATTTAATATTTATTTAGAATTTACAATTTTCTTATAATATAATAAACAAAATCAAATTGCTATGTATTTTGCATGCATAATTATCTTTCAAGAAAGATTTCATTATTTAGTAAATATTCAAACTCACCTTAGCTTTCTTGCCTAATTAGCTAAAAAGTCATATTATTATGGTGAATCACTATTAATTCTTCTTGTATCCCTCTCATCCTCCATAGTAATTTTGGGCTACAAATGTCATTATAGATGACAAAAGACCTCCCATGAGGGGGCGGGGGGAATTCATTGACTACTTAGGGATTTAGTGAAATTCAAAAGTATTTCTTTTATTCAAAAAAATGTTGTATTTTATGTTAAAGTAATGATTATGTATTTATTCTAAAAATGTTGTATTTCAGATTAAAGTATTATTATGTATTCCTTTAAGTAAAAATGTTGTATTTCAGGTTAAGGTATTAGTATGTATGTATTTGAGTCTTATGATATAGATTTAAGTATGTATAAAAATATATTTGTTATAATCATTATTACTAAAAAAGTTTTTGTAAAATTTGTATATATATATCATTTTACTCTTTAATTATGTCCATCTTTAATTATGTACTTTATATAAAGTATCTTAATTTCTTATGTCATAATTACGCCGAAGGCGTTACACAATGGAGACATAGTCTCAGGAGATTCCTCGTCGCTCCGTCTAATTGCAAATCGACACATGTGTCGTTGATTTGGCGAATGGTAGTTAAACACGTGTCTCGCGATCTGTCTAGGGTTTTTCTTGTGTTGAGGACTCTGTTGCCTTATCTCTTATTGTCGCCTCCCTGATCCTACACTCTTCACATTTCAGTAGAACACCCGACGAGGGGTTGTGTCTCGTCGCTTTGACAATTGGTAGCAAGACAAGTGTTACCTGTCTTTGTCAGAGAAGCAATACTCCCAGTCCATTTGTAATTAACACAAGATTTTATCAGTTTTCGTAGGATTTTTTTAGAGATGTGTTCCCCGTTTTGTAGGAAGCAACATATGAATACAAAAAACCAGACTAATACACCATATAGATTGATATCTTCTCCTTTCATCATATCAGCCATTCGGAACAAGGGATTTCCACTATGACAAAATTGCTTTGATCGTTTTTCATCGCAATAGAAGGAGACTAGGTGGAGACTAGGATATTCGCAACCTCAGTATTTCCGCAACTCCATTTTTGCAGATTACCCTTTCGCAAGCTCCTTTCTGCAATATCCTTTTCGCAAGCTCCTTTTCTGCAATACATATTTCTGCAAATCTCTTTCCGTAGTTCTAGTTCCGCAACTCTGTTTCCTCAAATTTCCCTTTTGCAATTTCTTTTCCGCAATTGCGGGTTTGCAATTCTTGATTTTCAAAAATGGACTTCCACAAACTTGCAGCCGCAACGGTCCTTTCTGCAATCAGATTGCGGATTGCAGATCCTCCTTTCCACTTTTCCAAATATAGGCTTCTGCATTTTTCCTCCCACAACTTTTCTTTGGCAATTCAAGTTTCCACAGCTTTAACAAGCTTGCAACTTCGCATTGCGAAACTCATTCTTGACCATTGATCTCTGCATCTTCTTCTTTATCCGTTGGTATTAGATCAAGTGCGGAACTTCACCTTATCATTGAGGATCTATTAATTTCCTTACACCTTTCTCTTGTAGATCTATTAATTTTCATGTTAACTGGTTTTTGTTGCACAGGCGGGTTGACATATGTATTGGGTGTTTTGCTTACAGATGGATTGTGTGTTTTGACTAGAATTTTATCTGTGGGCCTAAACAATCGGTCCTGCGCATGAATGGATTGATGGGATTATTTCCTGATAGATTTTTTCATGCACGTTTGGTGGTCAATTTTGTTTTTTGGTAAAATGTATGAATTGATAGGCCCATCTTTTCTGCTAGTGTCCTTCACTTCAATTCATTTCTTTGAATTGGGCATAGCCTTTGCTAAAATTTGAGGCCGAGGTTTTTGCGAAAGTTTCATTCCGAGGGATTTTGTGGGTTTAGGCTCAGAGTTTGTTGGGTCAATTTGGTCACGGTTCTGTTTCACTACATTTTTTCATGCATGTTTGGTGGTCAATTTCATTTTTTGGGAAAATGTTTGGATTGATAGGCCCATCTCTTTTGCCAATGCACTAAACTACAATTCATTTCTTTGAATTGGGAATAACCTTTACCAAGATCTGAGGCCGAGGGTTTTGCGAAAGTTTCAGTCTGAGGGATTTTGTGGGTTTAGGCTCATAGTTTGTGGGTTCAATTTGATCAAGGGATTTTGTGGGCTTAGGATCATAGTTTGTTGGGTCAATTTGGTTGCAGTTTGGTTTCATTGCTGCTCGAGCCAATGAACAACACTTAACCAATGTCCCTTCACCAACATCAATGCTCTATGCTAATGCTTGATCAATGCATTGTTGCTCCATTAATGCAAGAAAGCTTGTCATTTGCTTCAAACATGACACTATATATTAATTGCGGCTCATCTTATCAGGATCTTCAAGATCTTGTCACAATTCTTGATCTACTGAGTTTGTTGTTGCACTACCTCTGCTTTAGACATTTATACAAATCTTTAGGTAACCAATAATTGGTACTGTTTGGATTTGGTTTGCTTGTATTGCTTTTTCCGCCCTTCATTTACACCAGAGGTTTTTCCACTTTGTCAAATTTACAGGTATTTCTTGACTCTGCTTAACTGTTTTCAACATTCAAGTACTTATGCAAGTTGAATAAATGCTCATTAGTCGTGCTAACCCAATCCTACAAGTCACACAAGCCCGTGGTAGTCAATATAAATATTCTGGACATACTATTTGCTTCCCCCAAGACATTTGCAATATTTCCACATCCCTACCCCATTTAATATCAAACCTTGACATCCTTGTTGTTCACAAATTCAACCATACAAACAATCCATGTGAACTCTTTATTAGTCGGACACATGTTCTTACTGCTCTTGAATACAAAATGGCCAACGATCCGTACTACAAGGATGTAAGACTCAACCCAATTGCATTATATTCTTTGCCTCATGTTTCAACATACATTTCACCTTTGATTTTCCATGTTAATAGCAATGATACATTATCTCATCAGCAAAGTTCGTCCTCTACAGTGCAACCACCAAATTCATTTGAACCCTATGAATTAGAATCCTCCTTGCTTATTTCAACACAAATAAATGCTATAACTGAGGTTGAGGAAATATGAGATGCTTCTTACGCATACCATATATCCCACTACCAGCTTCCATTGATTTCCCCCCTATAGGCATCTCCCCTATCAATGAGTACAACACAAAATTCCTTCTTTCCATGTCCTTTCCAACCTTGTTCCCCACAGGTGCAACAATGCTTAAAAAAACATGCATTCATCAAGAATAGATACATGAATATGCACTTCACCTCATCCACTATCATGGCAACAGATTTGGGAAGCATCCTTGTTTCTGTAATGTCCCATTTTTAATAATTGCATAGAAGGACAATTCCATCAATCCTACTAGTTCCCTAGGTTGGATGGATACGTTTGGAATTTTAATAAGGGAGCTAATAAATGATGTTCATACATTAGAATAGAATAAATATTTAATAATGGATCTTATTAAATAAATACAAGAGAAAATTGAAGGGGCAATGGAGCATGGAGACACATGGAGACTATGGGGCCCACACAAGCTAGGAATTTTGTGCCACATGGAATCCTCCTCTTGCAATTTCGATAACATGGGAAGACTAAAGGTTATTGGATGAGTTATAAGGTTAATACACTTGTGCATATGCATCATAGGTCAAATTTGAGAAGAAATGTAACTTACATGGGAGAGGAAGAGTCATTTTGGAGCTAGTGGGACACTTGGACTAGATTCCCTAGCTCTATGACAACAATGATAAAGATGTTATGACACCTATGACACAAATAAGATATGAAGGATGAAATATAACATATATGACATGTCAGTTTGAAATAGATCATCCAAGAGATCTCTCATGTGATTTGGGGAAGCTCAATGGGCTCCTACTCAAATTTGGGGAAGGTGGAAGATTAGGAAATGGAGGACACATGGAAAACCCTGAGCACACACCCAAATTCGAATTAGCTTGAGTTTGTGGATGGATTGGGAACCTTAGAAGTCTAAATATGTTTATAAAATATAGGAAGTAACCAAGATAATGGATTTTGATCATTTGAGAAATTGTAATTTGTGAATTGTGAGAGCTAGTGGATGACTAGTTTTCTTTCCTTAGCCAATTTCGAGGGTGAAAGATTCCCATCCAAGTTGGTGTTTGGAGATGCCACTTAGGTCTTTCATGGAGCTTTAATGGAGTCTTATTTTTAGGTGTAAGCTATAGGGTAGCATGTGGATTCTTCTATTGCAACACTTTCTCTCAACCATTTCCAGTTTTCTTTGCATATTCATGCTCATGGAGGGATTGTGCCTTGGGTGAGCTCATGTACTCTTTGGGAGAGATATACCTGATCTATTTATGATTGTAATCAGTTAAATATGCTCTATGTGACATCCCCACCCTTCTACCGGCGTGAAGACACGACTATAATGCTAACTACAATAAAATGCATTGGAAATAAACTAAGCCCCATGAACACAATATAAAATGCATTGGAAATAAACATACACAGATGCATAAATTACTATCAAACAACAGAAGCATTTACATTTCATTCAACACATTAACATGTTCATCATATTTATAAATCAAACATAGTTGCAAGGATTTAAACACAATAATACTTATCTTATAAGAGGTTTGTCCCGCAACCAGCTACGTCGCTGCAATGTTCCACCCAACTATAGGCCAGTGTGCTCATCAATATCTCAGCAACACCACCCTTGAGCTGGGAATGATTCCACAAGGAATAAGGGGAAACTAGTAGGCTCACATGTAGCCAAGGATACACAAAAATTCATAGCCAAGCCAACAGAGTTGGGTTTATCAGGCTATCAGGAGCTGGAAATGCTGGCTGCTAAGCTAGTGGGGTCACTAAAGAGCTAAGCACACCTGCACCAGAGTTAGACTGACTTCTAAGACATCCACACACACCCAACACAAGGAATAATCCCCTTCTCTGTTGCACAGTCCCTTAGGCCATGAATTCCCTTCCAGTGCTATTCAGGGGGCATAGAGAAGAAAGACAACCCTATAGCTCTGTCTGTGAAGCTCCTACACACACTAGGTTTATCAAGCACACTCAAGATCAATTTACACTCCCAAATAGTCCAAATAACAACAACCACGGGATACACAGCAATTCACAGCTATGGAATTTGAAGGGAAACACACTATAGAGGCCAAATTGGGTATGGAAATTGGTCAAATGGCTCAGACTGAGCAACTCGAATTCCAGAGTCATTTATGGCCCTAACGTGGCCAAAACAACTCACAGTACCCAAAATTCATGGAGAAAACAACAACGATTTTCCTAGCCTATGTAGAATGATGAGAACGACCCCAACGTGAAGGAAAATCACCCCACAGACCCAAATCGTAAAAGGGAAAATGCAGAACGCCAATATCTTCCCGAGACGAAGCTTTCTCCTACGTGAGTGTAGAATGAGGTCCTCTTCCCACATGAGGATTTGAATTCCCTCTACCTCTGGGCATGCATGTGGTTAAAGGACTAACAGTCCTGCCACACTGATGGCTTCCCATGCATACGTCCCACATGGAAATAACTTCCCCAACCAATCTAATGGGGAATTAATTCAGTTGGTGGATGAGACAAGGAAAGGATGAGTAAGACAAAAATGATGGTTGACATCAATATGGGTTCATCACTTGACACTTGGTGGTTCCCCAATGTCTCACAAGTGTTATACATCCCCCCCTTATCCTTAGGAAATCATGCCCCTTCTCATTATTGTTGCATGGACATAGCTAGTTGTGGGTTTTTAATTAAATTGCATATTTACATGATGCCAAAATTATAATGTGTTGGCTAGGATGAGATACCATTGGCAACGATTTTAATCATAGAAACATAAAATGTTAAATCGATGGTGGATATTTTTCCTTTAGCTCCACACCATGATTAATTACAATTTATACATCATATATATTTTTAATGCAAACGAGGTCAAAACTGGGTGTTACATTCCCCTCGCCCTTCAACAACAACGTCCTCGATGCTTTACAATATTGAACAAAAATGATACACTGGGATCACCTCAGTGCTCCACAGAATTGAACAAAAATGGATGTTCCAATCGCATGGCATCCTCTAGCTCCCACATAGCCTCTTCAAGACCATAGTGCTCCCATTGCACCTTTACCTACCCTATGGCCCGATTCTAGAGCATTGTGACCTTCTTGTCGACGATGCGCATTGGCTCGATTTGGAACTCTCCCTCAGGTTCCACCTGAATCACATCTCAATTTATCACATGGTTAGGATCATGTACATATTTGTTAAGCAAAGAAACATGAAAAACATTATGAGCCCTAGTGCTACCAGGAAATGTAAGTCTATATGCAATTGGACCTATTCTTTCAAGCACTTCAAATGGCCCACAATATCTAGGTGAAAACTTGGCACAAATTCCAAGATTCAAGGAACTCTTCTTTTCCCTCACTCCGAGGTAAACATGATCCCCAACGCTGAACTCTCTGTTCACCCTATGCTTATCCGCATAGCTTTTCTATCTGTCCTGGGCTACTTTCAAATTCTGCCTGATCTTTACAACCTCTTGCTCCATTTCCTTGAGCAATTTTGGCCCAAGAACAACCATGTTCACTAGATTATCCCATGTCACTGGTGTCCTACACCTTCTTCCATACAAATATTCATATGGACTCATCCCCAAGGATGCTTGCTGTCCATTTTTGTAAGCAGACACTACCAAATGTAAGTAATCTTCCCACTTGGTCAATTTGTCCATCACATACATGCGTAGCATGTATTCAAGCACTTGATGCACTCTCTCTATCTGACCATCAGTCTGAGGATGGTAGGTGGTGCTGAAGTTCAAATTCGTACCCAAATATGCAAACAAACCTTTCCAAAAATTGGAAGTGAACTTGACATCTCTGTCAGAAACTCTTTCCTTAGGCAATCCATGCAATTTGAAAATCTCCTTCATGAATATTTTTGCAATGTCATTAGTCTTATGCGTAGAGTTAACCGGTATAAAATGTGTTTCCTTTGTCAACTTGTCCAACACAACCATGATGGAATATTGTCTCCAAGTCATTGTAAATCTTGTAATAAAATCCATGGAAATAACTTCCCATTTCCATTCTGGAACTAGAAAAGGTTGCAACAAACCTGCAGAGTGTTAATGATCAACCCTTACTTGCTGACATTTCATGCACCTTGAAATATACTCAGCCATATCCTTTTTCATTCCTGGCCAAAAATGTTAGAAAATAGGACTGCAGAGCAATAACAGATATACAGTTAAATAACTAAAAACGCTGCAAAACACATTAAAACATTACAGAGAGACACAGATATAATGTGGTTCACCCAAATGATGGGCTACGTCCACAAACAAATTTCCAATCCTTTTATTACAGTCCAAAAATATGAAGGGATACACCCTGCATCAAAACCGCTGCAATTCCTCTTCACGCTCTCACAGTCTCTCTTCCAATACAATACAATACCATACTCAGTCATTTTACAATGCTTTCTTTTATAGGGGAAATACAATGGGAAAATTCTAGGGTTAACCCAATACCATAGGTCCGCAAAACTGTTGGCCAACACATATCCCAAAAATGTACACTCATTCCCTCGAACCCCAAGGCATGGAGAATGAGTGTAAAGTACACCTGGGGTACAAATACAACTGAATAATATCTCTGGGTCTGGAATATTAGGCTCCACAACCAACAATCTCCCACTTAGAGACTGATCACAGCAACTCCACTGCTACTGCACTTGCTGGACTATGCTATGGAGCTTGGACTTGGAAAATTTCTTATTTTCACCTTCATGCTTGAAGGCCAACAAAAATCAAGCACGAACTCATTTTCTCTTTGGTTACTCCCTTTATCAACATGTCTGCAGGATTCTGGCTAGTATGTATCTTTTCCAGTTTTAATAGTTCTTCATCTAGGTGACAAATCTTATGAAGTGGTACCTGAGTTGTATATGTTTAGTCCTCAAATGAAAAGTTGATTGCTTTGCAAGATGAATGGCACTATGGCTGTCACTGTACAGACTACTATTCTCCTGCTTCTTACCCAATTCTTCCATGAACCTCTGCAACCAAATCATATCCTTACTAGCCTCTATAGCATCAACATACTATGCTTCCGTTGTTGAAAGTGCAACAACCTGTTGCAGTTTTGAAATCTAACTTACTGTTGTTCCACCCACAGTAAACACATACCCTGTGGTGCTCCTCCTGATGTCTTGATCACCAGCCATATATGCATCAACATATCCCTGTAGAACAGTGTTTGAACCTCCAAAACATAATGCATGTGAAGTGGTACCTCTCAAATACCTGAGAATCCACTGGACTGCTTTCCAATGCTCTTTACCTAGATTATTCATATACCTTCTCACAACTCCTACTATATGTGCAATATCTAGTCTTGTGCACACCATGGCATACACCAAGCTTCCAACCGCTAATGAATAGGGAATCCTGGACATGTAATCTATTTCTTCTCGTGTCTCTGGACACATCTCCTTGCTTAGTTTGAAATTGTTGGCTAAAGGTGTACTAACGTGTTTTGCATTTTGCATTCTAAACCTCTGTAACACCTTTGATATGTACTCACCTTGAGACAACGTCAATTTGCGATTTTTCCTGTCTCTTGTTGTTCTCATACCAAGAATTTTCTTTGTAGCACCCAAATCCTTCATCACAAATGAATTAGATAGTTTTCTTTTGAGCACATTTATATCCTGCATGTTATACCCTGCAACAAGCATGTCATCCACATACAATAACAAGATAATATATCTTCCGTTATCTAGCCTCTTGAAATAAACACAGTGGTCAGAATGACATCTATCATAACCTTGTTCTGTCATAAACTTATCAAATTTTAAATACCACTGCCTTGGAGCTTTCTTTAGGCCATACAAGCTCTTCTTGAACCTACAAACCTAATTCTCTTTACCTTTGACCTCAAACCCCTATGGTTGCTGCATATAAATCTCTTCCTCCAAATCCCCATGGAGAAAGGTTGTTTTTACATCTAACTATTCAAGATGCAAATCTTCTACCGCCACTAGACTTAAAATAGTTCTAATTGAAGTCATTTTAACAACAGGAGAAAATATTTCATCAAATTCTATACCTTTCTTTTGTGCAAACCCCTTTACAACAAGTCTAGCCGTGTACCGCTTCTTGCCTCCATCTTCTTCCTTCAAGCTGTTAACCCATTTATTCTGCAATGCCCTTTTTTCTGCAGGCAACTTAACTAGATCCCAAGTCTGGTTTCTTACCAATGAGTCCATCTCCTCATCCATGCCTTTCTCCCACTTCTTTCTAGTTTCTACCTGCATTGCTTCTTCATAACATTATGGTTCACCAGAATCACTCATCAATAAATAATACAGTGAAGGAGAGAATCGTTCAGAGGGTCTACTTAACCTGGTATACTTTCTTACAGTTGCAGGATTTTCAAGTACCTGCTGCTGCTCTTGATTTTTTGGTGCCTTTGGAACTTCATTTTCTTTGATTTCATCAAGCACTGTGTAGTCTGTGTTTTCCTTTTCTTCTTTCTTTCCCTACAATTGATATTTGTACATGACCTTTTCATTGAATACTACATCTCTACTCCTAATGATTTTGCAATTTTTAAGATCCCATAAGCAATAACCAAAATCATCAACCCCATATCCAATAAAGGTACATTTCTTGGATTTAGCCTCAAGCTTTGTTCTATCATCTTTATCAATATGGACAAATGCTTCACAACCAAAAGTTCTCAGAAATGAGTATTTTACCTGTTTACCTATCCATGCCTCCTCTAGAATGCCACCATCCAAAGAGCTTGAAGGCCCTCTGTTTATTAAATAAACAACAGTGTTTACAGCATCAGCCCAAAACTGTAAGGGCAACCTTGCATGCAATATCATACACCTTGCACGCTCCATGATCGTTCTGTTCATCCTTTCTGACACACCATTTTCTTGTGGTGTTCCAGGGACCGTCTTCACTCTGTGAATCCCATTTTGTGAACAGTAACTGTCAAACTCCTTGCTACAGTACTCACCTCCATTATCAGATCTGAGACATTTCAACCTTTTTCCTGTCTCATTCTCAGCCAAAGCTTTCCACTTCTTAAAAGTAGCAAACAGATCAGATTTTTGTCTAATGCAATAAACCCAAGTTTTTCTAGTTGTGTCATCAATAAAAGTAACAGAATAACGAGAGCCACCAAGAGATTCTACCTGATCTGGTCCCCATACATCTGTATGGACAAGCTCTAACTTTTCACTCTTCTTTTGTTTCCCAACCCTGAGAAATCTAACTCTCTTTTGTTTTCCATAAACACAGTTCTCACACAATTCCAAACTTACCTGCTTTAGATCTGGAAGTAGTTTCCTTGAGTGGAGAATCTGCATCCCCTTCTCACTCATGTGGCCAAGCCTATGATGCCACAGTGCCACACCTATTTCTGTGGAAGCTACAGAGATAGAATAATCAGTATTATGAGGACATAAATATAACGTACCTACCCTATCTCCCTTTGCAATTACCAGTTATCCTTTAGTGATCTTCCACCACGTTTCTCCAAACGTAGACAAACAACCATTATCTCCCAACTGCCCTATTGAAATCAGATTTCTCTTCATAGCAGGAATGTGTCTTACATCCTTTAGCAGCCATTCACTTCCATTATTTAACTTAATCTGTACCTTACCTTTTCCAACAATTTTACATGTTTGATCATACCCTAATAAAACATGTGCAAAATCACCTTGAACATAATCATGAAAGAATTTCCTATGGGGTGTAGCATGACATGAAGCCCTTGAATCTACTACCCAGTAATCGCTAGTATTATCTAATGCAAGAATCAAAGCATCTTATAACACATTAGCTGCTACATTTGCTTCTTGAGTAGTCTCTTGCTACCTCTCACCTTTCTTCTTTGGTGCTCTGCAGTCTTTCTTCAGATGTCCTTTCTTACCACAGTTCCAGCACTGTATTTTTCTGAATATGGACTTGGATCTTTCCCTTTTAGACTTGCTACGATTTCTTGGGATCCTTCCTCTCTCGTTTTGTCTCCCTCTACTCTCCATGGTCAACGCATTACCTGATGTCTCACCTGTGCTTTTTCTTCACATTTTCTCACTAAGAATAACACCAACAACATCATCAAACTTACGAGTGTTTGAACTAGGGACAGAGTTACTTACAGCCATGACCAAGCTATTCTAGCTTTCTGGCAATGAGGGCAAGATTAGAAGAGCCCTAACCTCATCATCAAAGTTCACTTTTACATAACTTAACTGATTGGTAAGTGTATTAAACTCATTTAAATGGTCAGCAACAGATCCACCTTCTGACATCGTCATATCAAATAAACGCTACATTAAAAATACCTTGTTATAAGCCGAGGGTTTTTTGTAGAGCTTACTCAATGCGCTCATCACACCCTCTGTTGTTTTTTCTTTTGAAATATTCAAGGCCACTGACGAAGCCAGGCATAGCTGTATTGTTCCCTATGCCTTTCTATCAAGAACCTCCCATTCTTCATCCTTCATAGTCGCCAGATTTTTTGCTTTTTCACCCAACGATAGGTACAGATCCTTCTGGTATAGATAGTCCTCCATTTGCATCTTCCATAACTGATAGTTTTGGCCGTTAAATTTCTCGACCCTAAACTTTCCTTCTTCCGCCATTTCTCCCACTTGAACTAGGAACCATTCTTTCCTGTGAGTTTACCAACCAAATAGACCTTTTGGCTCTGATACCAATTGTTAGAAAACAAGACAGCAAAGCAATAACATATATACGGTTAAATCAATAAACAAGATGAAAAACACATTACAACATTACAGAGAGACACAGATATAATGTGGTTCACCCAAACGATGGGCTACGTCCACAAAGAAATTGTCAATCCTTTTATTACAGTCCAAAAAGATGAAGGGATACACCCTGCTGCAAAATCGTTGCACTTCCTCTTCACTCTCTCATAGTCTCTCTTCCAATACAATACAATACCATACTCAGTCATTTTACAATGTTTTCTTTTATAGGGGAAATACAATGGAAAAATTCTAGGGTTAACCCAATACCATGGGTCCGCAAAACTGTTGTCCAACACATATCCCAAAAAAAATTCGGGGGGGCTCTGCCCCCGAACCCCAAGGCAGGGGGGGAGAGTGTACAATACACCTAGGTACAAACACAACTGAATAATATCTCTGGATCTGGAAGATTAGGCTCCACAACCAACAAAAAATACTTCTTTCTAGCTGTAGCAATTGTCTTCTGATATCCTGGATGACCAAAATATGGAGCTTGGTGGATCTCGTCCATAACCATTCTCCTCAAATATGCTACATTTTGAATATAGAATCTGTTCTTATAGGTAATAAAACCATATTCTTCCAATTTATATCCCTCATACCTTTTCTCAATACTTTGTTGTTGGAACTTGTCTCTTACCTGCTCATACAATTCATCTCCAGCAGTATGATTAACAATCTGCTGCCTCAAATCTAACTGGAAAATACTAAGAGATGCTACATGCATTTCCTGCACCTTCCTGCTGAGTGCATCCGCTACCTTATTCTCTTTTCCTTTTATGTGCTTGATTTTGAAATCAAACTCACATAAAAACTCTAGCCATCTAGCTTGCTTAGCATTTAACATTGCCTAATCAAACAAGTACTTCAGACCACAATGGTCTGTCCTTGACTCAAATATTATTCCCATCAAGTAATTCCTCCACATCTTGAGCACATGTACTATGGCTGCAAGTTCTAGGTCATAAGTAGCATATTTCTTCTCATGCTCCTTCAGTTTTCTTGAATCATAACATATCACGTGGTTGTCTTGCATAAGGACTCCTCCAAACCCTTTTTCGCATGCATCAGTACACACCACGAAATCCTTTTCTGAGTCTGCAATCTTCAAGACTGGTTCACTTGTGAGAAGATTCTTCAAATACTGGAATCTTTCTTCACACCTCGGTGTCCATTCAAACTTTATTCCCTTCTTTTACAAAGAAGTGACTGGATGTGCAACCTTGGAGAATCCTTCAATGAATCTCCTATAGTATCCTGCAAGTCCCATAAAAGATCTTATATCTGTCACATTTCTTAGAGTAGGCCAATTCATAATGGCTTCAATCTTTTCAGGGTCCACAGATATACCCTCTTCTAAGATAATGTGACCCAGATACTGGTTTCTATCTCTATATAAGTCACACTTGCTCAGCTTCCCATATAGCTGATGCTCCCTGAGAAATTGCAATGTCAATCTCAAATGATCTTCATACTCTTCCTCATTCTTAGAGTAAACAAGAATGTCATCAAGGAAAACAAGAACAAACTTTTCCAAATACCTGCTTAAGACACTATTCATAAGGCACATAAATGTAGTGGTGCATTTGTGAGTCCAAATGGTACCACTACAACCTCATAGTGTTCATACCTTGTCCTGAAGGTTGTCTTATGAATATCTTCATCCTTTATTCTTACTTGATGGTAACCATACCTCAAGACAATCTTGGAAAATACATTTGCTCCTCTCATTTGATCAAAGAGGTCATCAATCCTAGGCAAAGGATATTTGTTATTTACCGTAACCTTATTCAATTGTCTGTAATCGATACACAACCTAAGTGTACCATCTTTTTTCTTCACAAACAGAACTTGTGCTCCCCATGGAGACACACTCGGCCTGATATATTTCTTCTCCACCAACTCTTGCAGTTGCATCTTTAACTCTAGCATTTCTGGTGTACTCATCCTGTAGGGTGTCTTGGACACTGGCGCTGCTCCTGGCACAAGTTCAATTACGAAATCAATGTCCATCTTTCTAAAAAGCCCTGGAATCTCATCATGAAACACATCCCTGAATTCTTGCAACACATGAAATTCCTCCAACCTAGGAGGTTCATCCTCTATTACCTCCAAAATATGAGCTGCATACAACTGGCAACCTTTCCTACAGAACTTCTTCAATTGCATTGCTGAAATATGCCTATTACGGAGAGAAATTCCTATGGCTTGGGGTACCACAACAGACATCTTCACTCCAGAAATCAATCCTTTCCCATATGCAATAGAAATCAAATATCTAACACTAAAGGATCATACCTCGTACCTTATTCCGGACGGTTGAAGTAGATCCCTGTTGAGCTTTCCAACTTCAGCTTGAATTGATGAATCACTTCCTCAACAACAAGTAAACAAGACAAGCATACTATATATATTGGTGTTAGATCTATTCTAGCATATATAATCAACAATGTATAAACATTTGAAATTATCCATGGATAAAATATTCATTCAAACATACGTTATTGGACAGGAAAAGATATTTCTATTAACATAAAATCAGAGATTACAGTGGATACAACCTCTGTCGGCACGTCTACGAATTGGAGAAACTGAATCCCCCACTTGGGCCTCCACCACCTCAATCCTCCATCTCTCGATAGCAAGCTCACAAGCAAAAGAAAAGCTTGGGAAGAACACAAAATTGCTCCAAGGTACAAAGGGATGCAGACTCAAGCACAAGTTCCGGCAACAATGGACTATAGTTTCTTTGATGTCAATTCTCTTATGCCTTCAATGTATCCAAAGAGTTCCTTATATAGCTTTTCAAAGGGGTAATGAAAGGTCGAATCCAAGCGATCTCAAGGCATATGGAAGGTCAGGAGTCAAGTGAGTCGGATCCATGTCAAGGAAAACTCCAAAAAGATTTGGATTTTGTACACATCCTGATGTACGCGGTTTTAGGGTTCAAACCCGCATATATACACGATTAGGGGTTTAAAAGTCGTGTGGATCATTTTTCACATGTTTATAGGGATGGTCTAGGAAAAATCAAAGGACAAAAAATGGTCCAAGGGGTCTAAGGAGTCTATAGAGGGACAGGGGAAGGTCATACTAGAGTGATTCACCTGGAGTGGTAAAATCAACTATAACAAATGCCCCCTTATGTGTGAGGTCAGAGGGGTCATACGATGGCCGAAATACATTATAAGTCCATCCCAGAAGTGGAGTGATGAAGGATCCCAAATGGAAGACTAGCCACCCAATCAACATAGTACAATGATACAACTCTGCACATAAATGCAAATACATATAGCAGTCCTAGATACATAAGAGTACAATGGCCATGAATAGGCATGATACAAAATATCACATAAGTGGTCATTGCCACGTACAATATACATAGATCAGAATCTCCATGATGAAGATATACAAAGGATCATGATCTCCAAAATGGCTGAAGATATATAATGGATCAAGATCTCCATAATAGTTGGAAATGTCTGACATATACTGGAATCAAGTCACGAGAGTTGAAATCTCATGAACACTGGCATGATCAAGGAGGTATCATATAAGAGATGCCACCAATATGGAAGGTCTTCTACACAAACCGCTATGAGTACATGTCCTACTATGTGAATAGAGGTGTCGAGGTTGAACATAGTAGTCCA
>LPNX011003356.1:47771-62617 GCA_001517045.1 Pseudotsuga menziesii
TGATTACTAGTCATTGATGTATACCGTTAATAGACGCGAGATCACCCACTGATAATGAAAATGGGAATCAAGGTACTAGAGTGCAAACTAACAAGTGTGAATAAATGTGTTGAAGTTGAACACTTGAGAGGATCCATCGATCAGGGGACATTGATGTATTCCCAAAGACTGTCGATAGCGAGAGAACCTGCCACTGATGATTGCAAGTCTCAAGGCACTCAAAAATGACTCTAGATTCCAATCCCATAATAAATGATTTGAAGTCTATGGGATGAAATCCACTGGAAGGAGGGCATTATGGCATCCCCCATCATCCAACATGAGGTACTCAGCAAAACTATGTAATGTGGAAGGACTCGATCATAATGTGCATGAACCAGTAACTGTACTGGGAATGGCTAACATGCAAAGTTAAGATAACTGAGGAATGGCCGACTTAGGTTTCAACTTCCTTCGAACAAGAGCATAACAGTGAATGGTGACTGAATAAAGGTAGCATAGACTTGATATACAAAACTGGGACATCTTTGCGACACAGGAGGCATCGACAGAGGCTCCATGGGTACTGGAAGCTTAACCATTTGGTGGAGATAAACTCAGATAAATGAGTATAGCTCCTAAAGTCAAACTATAAACCCAACCAACATATGTGATATACAATGCTCTGTTCGAAGGCGACACGACTCGACATCTGCCAAAAGATAACATCTTTCCTTGTCCGGCTTTTTGGTTTTTTGATTTTTTTGGACTTTTTCAAATATTTAAAAATCTTGAAAAAGAATAAAACTGCTTTATAGTTACAAACTAGGAGGAGACGAGTATCATATGGGCAAACAAACTAGTTCCAAGCAGTGGAACATACCTATGCTCAATGCAAGGATACATGTGTAGGATAGCGACACTCGGGGGAAAATCCCCTCCCGGTAAAAATAGGGAATCAAGCTGTAAATGATATATAAAATGGCTCTGTATGGCTAGACATGAGACAAGCTTGGGCTATATGGCTGAAACTCAATGTCAGGGAAGCCGACGTAAGGCTCAATAAGGCAGGCAAAGCTCATGATAATGTAATTACAACTTGACATAAGGGAGTCTCGAGGGAAATATGCCAACAAAAAATCAAGAGGAGTATGAGGCTCTTGCGAAATGTCATGGAAATACTATACAACCGACTCCCACACCCTAAGGGACAAAATGTGAGCATGGGCACCGAATGCAAATAAGGCGCTAACTAGGGCACCCATGTAAGGTCAAGCTCTACCACTCCTATCATGCCACTTCTAAAACAACAAGAAGGTTATGTGGCATAATCGAGTGGGTTCGTACCTACGGCTATAATGAAACGGTCATAAGGTCATGCAAAATGAAAATGGTGATAAAACCTAACCTATATGCCAGTTTAGACATGATACCTAAAATCGCCACGAACGAGTCAATCCAACAGCTGAAACGACACTCAAAAAGGTCTCCTACATCATAAATTAGTCCAAAAACGGTCCAAAAGGATTAGAAACGGTCCAAACTATAGGAAAGGGGGTAAAAATTTTCATAAATTTGAAAAATTTCTATAAATAGTAAAAAAATTCAAAACAATTGAAATTTTTACCCATTTGAGCTCAGAACTTCAACAGCAAATTCCAGGAGATCCAGCCAGCGGAATCCACTGCCGTTTTTTCCAGGTACTTACCCATGCTCTACTCTTTCATTTTGATGCAAATTTTGTCAAATTCCATGGTGTATTTGATTTTCTAGGCCATTCTAAAATAGGCGCTACGACCCACACGAAAATCGAGGGGTTTTCCGCGTATAGGGCTGTATATACGTGGAAAATGCCCCCAAAGCCGTGTACATACACAGCTATTAGGCAAACAGTCGCGTATGCGGCTGCGCTTAATATTTTTTAAGTGTTCTAATGGACAAACTTCAATTTTTTTATGCAAGATGGTCCTAGAATGGAGAGAACGTGAACATGGTGATGTAGAAGAGGCAGTAAGGGAAGATCTAATGGCTCAACAAGCTTTACGCGCATGTGGGATTTATAAATTTTGGTGTCTTAGTGGCTTAAGGGCCAAACCAGGACTATTGCAGATGTTAGTTGACTACTGGTATCCAGACTCAGAGTCATTCCAAATAGACAGGATGTCCCTCACCATAGAAGTGGAGGACATATACTTTATTACTGGACTTTCCCGACAGGGGGAAGTGGTGAACCTACGATCTTGCGGGCTCAGAGGTGGCCTGACTATAGATGAGTACATTGCAGTGTAATTTCTATTCAGACACAGAGAAGATGGGGAGTCAGATCCCAACTAAATCCATATAGGTGTTGGGCCTAAAGGCCATCCTACTGACACTGGGCAGGATAGCAAGCTTGGATTCACTCCACCAGGCCTCATGGCCTCTGATTTTCTATGTAGTGGAGTGCATGAGACCCACGGTATACGATTGGACTGTGCTACTGAGAAACATGAAACACCAGCTTAGTGAGTGCAAGATGGGTAGAGTCCGAAACTTCAGTTTCAGCAGCATACTGAGCACATTTTTCTTCGAGAGTGTTCCAGGATTGAGCCCTAGAGTTGACGTTCCTCTACACGGGGTTCGAGATCCGGCCCAATGGCGTTGGGTGGATGCGATGTGCAAACTGGGTGGAGGTAGGGTGTCCAACCCCTATCGAGCTGATTTCTTCCCGTGGTGGTGACGACAGATAGTTGCCATCG
Source organism: Pseudotsuga menziesii (assembly GCA_001517045.1). NCBI lineage: Eukaryota > Viridiplantae > Streptophyta > Pinopsida > Pinales > Pinaceae > Pseudotsuga > Pseudotsuga menziesii. The sequence goes on from LPNX011003356.1 coordinate 50,489, forward strand.
ATGACTACCCCTATATGGGGATAGATTTTCGGGGAGACCTAGACATGCTGCTACCACCAGGATCGGAATACAGTGACATAGGTAACGAATCTCGACCCTCTTTTTAAAATTTTTGAGTTATTTAATTTTTTTGTGTTTTCTGATTATGTGGAATCAAAAGACATGTTTTTGGGTGACAACACATAGTGACATCTACCATATGCATGAGATGTGGGACCACGGCGGCCTGAAGGCTTCCCTCGTCATAGATGGAGGGGAAGAGGAGACGATATCACGGGTGTGGATGTGGAACGGATGCTCCAAAGCATTCATACCAACTTTGTGAGGCTAACACACAGAGTACCCATGGTGCAAGTCAAGGACTTTCCTGAGACCATGCAGCGCCAGGTGGTGGGTGTACCACGAGCATGGGTGCGGCTATTTCGAAGGCTAGCCAAAGACGTAGTGACATTCCATGATCACAACCCCCCTTCTCCTCCACAAGCTTAGATACCTGGGAGTGATATATTTTGTATTACCATGCATTATATCTTGGTGGCTCGAGAGCCCCATTTTTGTATTATGACATTATGTATTACCACATTTTGTATGTTTATAATTTTTTTTATGATGATTGGTTTATTTATTTAACTGTGTAAAAATTTATGTTTGTGATGAGCTTATTGTGTATGAAACAAATGCCAATCTAACACGTAGTTAGCATATGAGTCAGCAACCTGATTATTAATTCCTGCCACATTTATGTATGTTATATTGTCAAATTGTCGTTCTAATAATCTCACATGTAAGAATCTTCTTAATAATGTCGGATCTCTAACATGGTACAAACCATTAAGCTGTGAAACTACTAACTCCGAATCAAGACGTACCTCAAGAGAGAGAACGCCATGTAAAATGGCATCCCGTAGAAGCTCAATAACGACACTATATTCAGCAACATTGTTTGAAGATGGTCGTAAACATACACCTCCTGAAGACAATACCTGACCCATAGGAGTATAAATCACCCAAGTAGTAGAGGCTGAGTGTTGAGTGTGACGGCTCGCACCATCCACGAATCCTATGAAGGTGGAATTTTCCATTGACATCTGCCAAAAGAAACAAAAACTAATCACAAACTCAATCACCATAAGAAAAATACCTACCTATGCAAAGATGTACAGCCTTGGCTGAAAATCATGCATAGTACTTTTTGAGATAGAGCCCATTTCTAGGCTCCGCCAAGGCCGTTCCATCATAATCCACTAACTCATAAGCACCCTTCTCTAACACATGTTTGACGACGTAAGGAGCACGCTACATGGGGTTAAACTTTTCTGCCCCCAAGGGTTATTTTGGTTGATCCCACAAAAGGACCAAGTCTCCCTCACTAAACCTCCTTAGACGGACAGACTTATCGTACTGGACCTTTACACAACGCTTATTTACTTCTAGAGCCACCAAGGCATCTCGACGCTGCTCATCAAGTTGCTCAAGGTGGACCAAATGCTCCTCCAATGGGGGTGTCTGGTAAGAGCTCTATGGCTAGCTTGAAAGAAGGAATTTCACACTCAACCGGCAATACTGACTCCACTCCATGTACAAGTTGATATGGAGAAAAACCCGTGGCAGTCTTAACATCGGTTCTATATGCCCACAAAGTAGGATATAACATAATGTGCCAATTATTCTTGCTTTGTGCGATGGTTCGTTGGAGAATGGATTTGAGTGATTTGTTCACTACTTCTACCTGTCCATTCGCTTGAGGGTAGTAAGAGGAGGAATGATCTTGTTTGTACCCTAACTTTGATGCCAACTCTTCCATCATACGATTCTTAAAGTACGAGCCATGGTCAGTGACAAGCTCTTTCAGAATCCCGAACCGAGTAATAATCTGGTTGAATACGAAGTGCGCGGTTGTCTCACTGTTAGATTTAACTGTAGGCATAGCCTCAGCCCATTTCTTGAAGTAGTCAACAGCCACTATGATATGATGTTGCCCCCCAGCTAAAGCTGGGTTGCAATCCATAAAATATATCCCCCACTTAGTGAAGGGACCGGTGGTGATGATGGGATGTAATGAGGCAGGTTTTGAGCGCATATTACATGCAAACACCTGGCAAGGGTGGCACCTCTTGACCGTATCTACACAATCCTTAAATATCGACGACCAGAAATAACCCGCTCTTAAGATTTTTTGGGCTGTAGAAAGCCCAGATAAATGACCACCACACCCCCCTCCATGGAAATCATTCAGCACTCCCTCAGCCTCTTCATGAGTTAAACAACATCGTAAAATGGAATTTACCCCATGACGGTACAAAGTGTTATCCACTACGAGGTAATTCTTAGACACGTGACGTAACCGTCGTCGTTCATCCAGTGAAAGGTGAGTAGGGACCTTCAATGTTCATAAATATATAATGATATCCCCATACCATGGGTGTAAAGTTGAGATTAAGAATATGTGCTCATCGATAAACGTATCTTCGCAAACCAACTCCTCGGCCTCACTTGGGAAATCCGATATAAGCTCCGCAAAAATTAACGATTTCTTCGACTTTGCCGAAACAAACTCGAGATTGAATTCTTGCAAGATGATAATCCATTTATTATATTTTCCCCCAATCATCCTTCGAGTGAGGACGAATTGAAATGGATTGACATGGACTACAACCAAGGTCTGGTGAAGAAGAATATAATATCTCAACCGTTGAACCGCATGTACGGTAGCTAAGGCAAGCTTCTCAATATGGGAATAATGGATTTCCATGTCAATAAGATTCTGGCTCAGATAGTATATGACATGCTCTTGGAGCTCCTCATCCTCTTGAACCAAAAACATACCAATCGTCTCCATGGACGCGGCCACATGAATTAGGAAATCACGGCTATAGTCTGGGGGACTAATCACCGGGGCCGATGCTAGGGCTCACTTGAGCACATCCAAGGACTCTTGGGCTTGCTCATCCCAACAAAAGGTGGCATCCTTCTTCCAAAGACGCATGAATCCTCTAGTCAAATTGGAAAAATTGACAACAAATATCCATAAGAAGTTTTCCATGCCCTGCAAACATTGAAGATGACGAATATTTTTCAGGGGAGACAACTGAAGTATTGCCTCAACCTTCAAAGGTGTTGTAAAGGAAAGTATCCTATGGCTAGGGTTTAAGAGGCCATCAACGTACTGGGGTTGAAAGAGAGATGCACCATGTTCAGCAAGCATATAACAGCAAGTTTCAGAGATAAGAAAGATCCACACCTGATTAACTGAAGGCTGGTCCAAGCTTTCTCTTCAATCCTCTTCTTGCTCCTCTCGCTCCAAGAGACCTGCAAAACAAGTTATACCTTCCTCAAACCATTATGACCACATATAAGACAATGATAATCAAATAAACATAAACAAATGATCTGAATAACATCATCATATGATCAGAAACAGAGATTCAATCACACATTGAACAATGATTTGGGAAGAAGAAGGACATCACATCTTTATTAATCTTGAAAACAAGTACAAGTATACCTTCTCTTCAAGTTTGGCACCTCACGAAACCTTGATCTGGATCTGCTACTTCTCTCCTCCAAAGAACTCAGCCTCCAAGCTCTGCAACACAAGGGGAAGACCTCCAGGGCAAAGGTGTGGGCAAAGAGAGTCCTGATTCCTCCAGCATAACAATGCAGAAATTCCAAGTCCCCTTTCATGGACCTCCCTACCTCTATTTATATGCTGAAGAAGAGTTAGCGGCGAAGCCAAAGTGGTTACAACTGAAGGAGTCAGTTGCATAACTACCCAAACTAACTCAAAAGGCGTGTTTTTATATTTTAATGTTAAGAAACAGATGCGCGACTATGAAGGAGGACAACCCGCGCATGATACACAAGTTTACACAAGAGCAACCCGCGAATATATGCATGCGCGACTTGTAAAACACGAGACTCGCGTATGATACGCGACTATGCCTTAAGGAGAGTCGCGTATACACAAAAAACACATTTTAAGGATATTTTTGGGCATTTTCAGACTTTGGTGTCTTCTGGAAAGTTTTAGATAACTGAAATATCTTTCCAATGGCATAGAAATGAGGTCAAACAGAGTTACAAAACTCAAGATATGGGTCCTCCAAGATAGGTGTTTTTTCAGTGACTTTCAGTGAAGTGCCGACATGCGACGAAATCATGGGAAAGTGGTCACAGGCAAAGATGTATCATTTTGGGCTATAACAAAAGGGTTGACTCTTATACCGTCTTTAGAAATGATGAATCCTAATAAGCGACCAGACTTCACACAAAAGATTCACTTGTGAGGATTTAACCTGGCCAAATAATGGCGGCACCTTTCGAATACCAATCTCAAATGATAGGAATGACGCATTCTTATACGAGAATGAGCATCAAGGTCATCCAAAAATACTTCGATAATCGATTTGAGATCGTGGAAGATCAAGGTCATGGCCCGCTGAAAAGTAGCTCTAGAATTCTTAAGGCCAAAATGAATTTTCCGATATGCAAAAGTTCCCCAAGGACAAATAAATGCAGTCTTATGTTGGTCCTCAGGTTTAATTTGTATCTGATTGTATCCAGAAAATACGTCCATAAAGGAAAAAACCTCGCTACCCACAGACTCATACAAAATCTGATCAATAAATGTTGTGTGGAAATTGTCCTTAGGTCAGGCACGATTCAAATCACGGAAATCAGTACATACATGGATCGCTCTCTACTTCTTGTCAACCGGAACGGGGTTTGAAACCCACTCCGTCAAGGGAACAGGATAGATAAAATAGGCTTTCAACAGTTTCTCTATGTCTGCCTTAATCGTGGGTGCTTTCCTAGGATTCACCGCACGCAAGCATTGTTGAACAGGCTTAGTGTTGGGATAAGTCTTAATCTCGTGTTCAACAATGCGATGGTCGATACCTAGCATTTCATTGTAAGACCAAGCAAATATATCACGAAATTATTTAAATAGCTCGGTGTATTCTTGAATCTCAGCATGGGAACATTCTGCCCCAATATAGACATTCTCTATCCTGCCAGGATCACGAGAGATATTGATAGGAATCGTTGGAGATATATTTTCCATGTTTCCATTAGCCATCGGACCAGGAGAGCTTAATGGAAGCATGGGACTACCAATTCTCTTGCTAAGAGCCTCCCTAAAGTCCTCATGCTCTAAGTGTTCAAGCTTGGGAAGAAATTAAGATCTATGATGGAGCTCTTCCCATGGTGGCTCAACTCCCGACATGGCCTCAATAATTGCTTCGTCTGAAGGAAAAACACTATCAAGGCAGTCGTGCGTGTGAGAAGACTGTACTGCCCATGTAGGCAGCACATATGGGTCCTCCTCCTTCATCTGCGAAGAGGAAGGACTAGGCTCTGCAACACACTCAATATTAGCTTGATAAGCTACCATAGTTGTAAGCAATGGCATGTCTGTTACAATGGGATCACTCGAAGTATTCGATGTAGGAAGAATCCAAGGATCTTCCATATGACTCGTGAGAAAAGACACCAATCTCACAAATGTCGAATCCTCACTGGAACTAGACCCTATCATAAGGATAGGTGCATGGCAGCTAAAACTTCCCATAAGGGATGGATACATGCCCACATCCACACTCCCAGTTTTCGGCTTAGAGTGCTCGACAATCGGGATCGAAGCTCCCAAAGATGCGGTAACCGACGGATTCTTGAATGATGTTTGATTAATCGTAACTATCTTCCCGTTAAATGGAAAGCATACAACGAAAAATAGGGAAGAAGCTACGGCTTTCATAGTGTACATCCAATTCGTACCCAGCAAAAGATTGTAGTTAAGAGGCACATCAACCACCTCGACCTCTATCGCAACAGCCTTCCCTCCCAAACAGACCTTAAGGGAAGGAAGGATCTCATGCAGCCTAAACGGTCTCCCATCAAACAAAGTTAACATGGTCATATATTTAGACAACACAGGGGAAACTAAACCCTTCCAACATGATAAAGACATCACAGAAGCAGCAGTGCCTTCGTCAATCACAGTGCGCTTGACGATCATGTTAATACATTCTACGTGAATCAAAAGAGACACATAGTAAGGTAAGCAAGGTTGAAGTCTTGTGGTTTCAAATTTAATCACGAAGGAAGAATTATCATCATTCACACCAAGGGCAGAAAGCAAATCCTTCCTTTGCGAAGGACAACTCTAAAGTACTTCTAGTGCAGAAATCGCACAAGGAGTTTGGCCCAAATCCTCGATAACAGAATAGTTTTGAGCGGCTCAAGCATTAGGATTGTGCCCCAAACGCTTAAGGACTCCCTTAGGAATGCGAGGTGCAACTTCAAGTTTATCCATAGGTTTTTCAATACGCAAAGGAGTCCCTGGTGGATCAGGTTCCTTTCCTGGGTTGGGTTGTGACGAACCATAGTCCTTCACACGGGTCACAACTTTCGCAGCATGTACCATGTTAATGCAACCAAGACCACTACCCTCCGGCGGATCTTGCTCACCACCAGATTGATCATGGATCCTTGAGTTCATATTTTGATTTTGAGGTAAAGGTTTAGTCAGCACAGCTGGGTCCTGTGCTAAGAATCTCAAGGCTTCATCGATATGAGGGCACAAATAAGTGAGGTGATCTTCCTTACACAACTTGCAAGGAAATTTAACCTTACATTTAGCTTGCTTGTCTCCCCCAGCATTACGGGCATTCTTGTCATTATTATTAGCATTTTCATTCCTATTCCCACCCTTACGATTGTTCTTACCCTTCTTTTTATTCTGTCTGGGCTGTTGGTTACCCTTCTAGTTTGACGATTGCACCGAAAGCACACTTGCTGTTTGGGTGGGTTGAGATGAAGTCGTGGCTTGTCCCGAAGCAGATTGGTTGATTGAAAATTGACTAAATTGTTTTGCAACCGAATCCACAGGTTTAGCACTCACACAACCAACAATGCCATCGGCATGTGATCTAGGTTTAACTTTGGGGTCGAAACTAGAACACGGAGTATTGGGAATGATCTCATATAACAAACCGGATTGAGCATAAATCAAATCCAGTTCCTGCACCTGAAAAATGGCTTGTTCCTCATTTTGCACTCTGGATGTAGAAACATCCTTCGCTATATAAGGCAATAACAACTTAAGGAACCATTCGAGGAGGAATTCCGGTAGTATAAATGCTTTAATAAACCTCTTCCGTCTACGCCACTCTTGGATATGATCCGAGATATGTGTGGCTTTATCCTGTCGAAATGTCAACAAGAGTTCTGTACCAACGTCATAACGCATTGGTAGCCAGAAGTGGTTAAGAAAAGTCATTGCTACGTCATCGAACAAAGTGAATGCCCCCCTAGGTAGCTCTATATACCATTTCACGGTAGGCCCTATAAGGGTGCATTGAAACAGCCTTAAACGGATTGAGTCCTGGTGTAAGGAATTCGAAGAGCACCATAGGTGAAAGGTAGTAACATGTTCGCTCGGATCCTCTCCTAGTTTGCCCTCGAATTTGGGTATGTCCGAGGGAAGCTTAGTATGGACAGCCAGCCAAGCTGGGTCATGAGCTACAAGATCGTTCTTCAATCTTGACAAGTGAGGAAGATTCAGCGTTGCGAGGAAAGGGAGCCTAGGATGATTAGGTCGATGGACCGCTCCCTGATAGTTCTGATTCGCATAGGTCTGATTACCATAACCACCATGGACTTGGCCATAGTGCCCTCCTCATGTTTGACCCGTATAGGGTGGCATGGAAGCATTATAGTGTGGTGTACCTTGACTATTCGGAGCTACAAAGCCGTAATTTGGAGAGTAAGTGGGTTGTTGATACCCGCACCCATAAGGTGAAGAACCCTATCCATACTGCATCCCATAATAGGGTCCATAAGTCATCGCATGAGATGTCCCATGAGACACTCCGTAAGTAGGAATATACGCTCCGAAAGTAGGAATATACATTCCGGAAGTAGGAATATATGCTCCGAAAGTAGGAATATACATTCCGGAAGTAGGGATATACGCTCTGAAAGTAGTAATATGACCTCTAGAAGTATGAACATGACCTCCCGAAACCACGGGCGGTACTTGAACCTGAGACACAAATTAATGAGTAATCGCAATATGGACATGACTAGTAGCAATGTTTTGGCTCAAAGGACCACACGAATGAGGTGGAGGGTGAAAATTCGAAGAACTAGGGACAGAGTATGAAGGGACCTGTGTAATTATGTACGTATTATTCCCTATAGTTACTCATCTCGGATCTGGTATCCTAATAGGATCACTAACCCTAGACCTAGGAGGAATATGTGATGTAGCTTCCACCGCCGGGATGGAAGGTGCAATGTGACTTGTGCTCCCAAACCTCTCCGCACGATAAGGAAGGAGAGTGCCCCCAGGCATAGTGTTAGGCTCAAACTCAGACTCGACATGGAATGCCAAATCATGTGTGGGAAAACCAGACATACCATAACCGGTGCTCACGGGTTCAAAATGAGTCTCAACATATTTTGGCATTCCATACCGGCGATGCGTCAATGGGGGATCAACACTAGAGTAAGTAGGTCTATCATGAAAAGTACCTATCTCAGAAATTACAGGACCTAACTCAGTCAAATCAGGTGAAGGATTATAGTTGGGAGTAAACTCCCCATCTTCCACTTGAATGGGAGAAGGTGGTTTAGGAATACCTTCTACATGGTCTCCCATCGTGTGTGAATCAATGTGCGAAGTAGTCCGCCTAGACTATCTATTTCTCTCTCCCAAAGGAGGAGGAGATGTAGAAAGCATTATTCCTACTAAACGATGAGAATTGCGAGACGCCGCACCCAAATCCACAATGACTCAAAAAATATAAAAGAATCTCTATCTACGTAAACCCTAGGCAAGCTAATGTGCACAGAGAAATCACCAAGAAAATCTAAAGCCAAACACAAGCAATCAAGGGTAGGATAAGTGAGCTCCTGAATGAAGTAGGTATGTCTTGCCTAGGAGAGGCTTGAGACTCCCATACACAACAAGCAGAGGTACGTAACCAATTATTGTGGCCCTCAGCTGCAAGACGTAAAGCAACTGTGCTGTCCGACCCCAACCTGGCCGGGACACCCATAGAATAACCCCTGCAGAGTACCCCCTCGATATCCTAGGTAAGGCCACTAAGGTCATCTCAATATAATCAATGCTCAGGCGGACAATTGCAGGTGGGATTGATCATATGGGCAGGGTAGCAAAGCCCAAAACTCTCAAAAGAGCCCCCAGATATGAATACAATCCTGGAAATATCTCCGGTGCTACTCAGTTATGACTAGGGGTCATCCCAATCAATAACCGATCACACTGCCTCGTGCTTAACTCCCTTTTGAGAGGAGGATCCTTAGAAACACTGGTTATACCAAGTAATTTCACACACTCACATGGACAGACACATACATGTTGTTTAGTGGTCTTGGAGAATTTACTCACAATGAACTATTCCAAGACCCTAAAACCTAATCTTGTTGGTGAACCCTATCAAATAAAATAGTGTAGTTCATTTTAATTAAGCGTTGATTTTAATTGGATTTATTACTCAAAAGAGGTATATTGCCGTGCAACTAATGGCGTTATGACACAACATGAAGCAAAATGCACACCTAACAATGAATGCAAATGCATTGTGTCCATGAAAAACAGCGTATGCTAATACGTGAAATGCACATTTTTCTTCGAATGATAGGTGCAATCTTTCCTATATGAAATCCTGACTAATACTCCAAAGCAAATCTAGTGCAAGTACTATGCAAAATGCAAGATGCAATGCATGATGATAAGCAAATATTTTTGGATTTTTTGAAATAAAAATGAGATATAAAAGCAAAAGAATGGCTTTACAACCCCCAGACTCTGCAAGCACACTCAAGCAGCACTTAAGCAAAGTACTAAGGTAAAAGAAATCTAATGCACTAATCCCAAAACAAAAAATCGAAAATGCAACAACAAGAACATTCTTCAAAAAAGAAATTTTTCCATAAAAAAAAAACGTCTATGGTAAGAAATAGAGGTGTATACAGACTCTAGCAGTATCAAAGGAGACTCAGCAATCATCAAAATTCACCCAACAACAATCCATCTTCCTCTAGAAGGTAAAACTAAGGGCATACACAACTGTTCGCAGAAAACCCGCGTGTGTACGCAGAAATAGCAGTGAAACCCGCGTATATATGCGACTGTGAGTTCAAAAATCGTATACAGGAAGAAAGGTGCATAAAAATAAAGAAAAACAGACAAGTTGAGAAAAAATTCACACCAATCAGACACTACCAGGAAAACATGCCCCCAGACCTGACACAGAAACAAGAGAAAAAGAGCAATTCAAAGTCATTGAATGCCGATAGAAAACCCCCAAAGGACAACTACCAGGAACTCCCCAGCAGAGTCGCCAATTCTGTTACGGAGAGAATTTCCTATGGCTCGGGGTACCACAATAGACAGCTTGACTCCAGAAATCAATCCTTTCCCATATGCAATAGAAATCAAATATCTAACACTAAAGGATCAGACCTCATACCTTATTTCAGATGGTTGAAGTAGATCCCCGTTGAGCTTTCCAACTTTAGCTTGAATTGATGAATCACTTCCTCAACAACAAGTAAACAAGACAAGCATACTATATATATTGGTGTTAGATCTATTCTAGCATATATAATCAATAATGTATAAGCATTTGAAGTCATCCATGGATAAAATATTCATTCAAACATACGTTATTGGACAGGAAAAGATATTTCTATTAACATAAAATAAGATATTACAATGGATACAACCTCTATCGACACGTCTGCGAATTGAAGAAACTGAATCCCCCACTTGGGCCTCCACCACCTCAATCCTCCATCTCTTGATAGCAAGCTCACAAGTAAAAGGCAAGATTGGTAAGAACACAAAAGTGCTCCAAGGGACAAAGGGATGCAGACTCAAGCACAAGTTTCAGCAACAATGGACTATAGTTTTGTTTCTCTCAATTCTCTTATGCCTTCAATGTATCCAAAGAGTTCCTTATATAGCTTTTCAAAGGGGTAATGAAAGGTTGAATCCGAGCGATCTCAAGGCATATGGAAGGTTAGGAGTCAAGTGAGTCGGATCCATGTCAAGGAAAACTCCAAAAGGATTTGGATTTTGTACACATCCCGATCTACGCGGTTTTAGGGGTCAAACCTGCGTATATACGTGATTAGGGGTTTAAAAGTTGCATGTATCATTTTTCATATGCTTATAGGGATGGCCTAGAAAACATCAAAGGACAAAAAATGGTCCAAGGGGTCTAAGGTGTCTGCAGAGGGACAGGGGAAGGTCATACCAGAGTGATTCACCTAGAGTGGTAAAATCAGCTATAACAAAAGGGTAACCCTATACTGGTTTCTACGCGTGAGAACTTCACCATCAAACCACCACAGGTATTCATCAAACAATTTGATGTGATCTAAAATCATTACGAAATATTCGAAATCAATTTTTTTCATGAATGTAATACGACTGTCAGATAGGATGATTTTAATATGAAAACATCTGACCAAGGTAATTATTCCAAATTAAAATGATTTGAACAAGTGTTAACACAATAACCATTCATATCCTGTAGCAAACACATGACTACCAGACGTGAACAAGAAAGGATCATACATGGAAGTCAATCATATTATTAAAACCCGATGATGTGAAGTTTTCAATACAAGCAATGATGTCTCCTAGGGTTTCGTAAATCCAACCAAGCACCAAGATTAACCTTGGATGATAAATCAAATGTTCAAAACCATATTTTATGCATGTAATACATTCGAGGAGTAAATTATATAGTTTTGAATCATACGATAAACTCATTAAATCCAAATCATCATATGACCTATTGCAAAGTTTGATTGGATAGAAATTTTATCAAAGACTAAACCCTAGATTAAAATCGCTTATTACGAATATAACACAAAGATCTTAATAACATTTGAAATGATATTTTAAAGATAAACTTTGGTTATTCAAGAAACCTATATACAACTTTTCATAATTTGTTTATTTACACAACAAAATGGCAAAGTATTTGAAAGATAAAGTCTTAATGTAAAAATATATCATTAGGGTTAAAATAGGATATTTAGATTAATTCATCAACCCTAATCATATAAATTACAAAAACTAATGAT
>LPNX011003356.1:63275-101125 GCA_001517045.1 Pseudotsuga menziesii
TTTAGAATCGAATATTCTGAAGGCACTCCTATAAATTTTTGTGATAAAATATAGAAGAGAACTAATCAATTTTATTCAGCAAAGTAGAAAAATTGAGAGGGTTGTTGCCTGCCAACAAATGGCGACGACCTGGGCGAACCAGTTATCTCTGCTCATACAATTTTCAAATGATGGTATAAACACAATCTTAAAATCTATTCAAAACAATAAAAAATTCTCAGTCTAATAAAAACCATTATCTGATTTATATTCGCAAGTATAATTCAGAATTACCCCATCTCTACAAATAAGGATTTTGTTAAAGATAAACTTAAGAATATCCTAGTCAAAACAAAGTACTTATAGTAATAATAATATGAACCATTAGTATAAGATATAGGAATTTACTTCACTGAAAAATTTCTAGAATCTGTTCCATGAATATAATGATTTTTTTTTTAACCAAAAATCAAAAACAATTTCTTTAACTGAAGACTACTATACATGCATGATAACCTGATGTGATAGTATCATTCACGAGAACTGCCTAGAATAAGCAAGCCGGCTTGTGATGAGACCTCTTGTCCCTTGATCATTTGACCAATAGCCATCACTCTGATGACCAGAAATGAAGTTATACTAGACAGCACTGATGATCATGATTAGGCCGGCTCGTGATGAGACCTCCTATTCTTCAATCAAAGTCATGTTTCACTTTATTGAGTTTAAAAGTTTAAGTTTTATAAAATAAGAGACCACTACCTAGCATGGTAACCAAATGGTAATGTCAGTCACTAATATCATCAAAAAATGAATCAACTGGCTCGTGATGAGACCCCCTATCTCTTGAACTCATGACCAAGAGTCATTATCAGTTTCCTAATAATGTCATGCCGATGATATTTATGATCTTGATCGGATCGACTTATTACTTAGACCTTCCATCTCTTATTTTAAACTTTAGAATTTTATTGAATAGAACAGATCTAAAAAATTTCTAGATTGTAAATAAATTTTAAAAGAAATGACTCATGATAAAGATCAATAAAGATTTTTCAAAGTACAAGTTTTGAAAAAGACATTAATCAGCCATCCTAACTATCAAAAGAAAATAGGAAAATGAGGGATAATATGAACAATATTTACAAATATTTACAAATAATGATAGGTTCTTAATAGACTTAAGAAACTCTGATCGTTCTAAACCAATTTTTAAAAGACTTAGTCTAATACCATAATTTTAAACTAATGAACAAACTGGGTTTAAACCACATGACTTATTTATTTACAAAAGTCCTCTCAACAACATATGCATATTAGCAATTGGTTATCTTAAAACATATATACAGAGATTTGACAATCTTAGATACAAATGATTGACAGATCAATTCTTGACTGAAAGAATCCATCAATTCTTAATTTAAGAAAATAAAAAAAAAGTTTCAAGAATATTTATACATGGATCAAATGAAATTTGAATATACATAAAATTAGGAATTTATCATAATTATGTTTGATAAAAGATTCTACATAATATAAACAATTTTATAAAATTTTATGATGATACTATATACAGAAAATTCTTAAAATTTAAACAAAATTATTTACAGACAGAAATTGATAAAAAATAAAAGAATAAAAACAAACTCATATACAAAAATTGTATACAAATTTAGGGCCTAAAAAGGTCAGCAAAAATATTTTTTTAAGATCAGTCCATTTACTGGAAATGTTTTGAACTGACCTTCTAAGGTTTGCAAACGAAACGTGCTTGGACCTATCTTTTTAGCAATGACAAATGGGCCTAACCCAATTTTTTGGAACTTTGTATGATCTCATTTCTCCTCATGGACTTTGTCCCATTTTAACACCAAGTCTCCCACCTGAAACTCTCGGTTAGAACTTGAGGATTGATCAAACTAGGACTTAACAATTTGTTGATGTTTTACGAAGTGTTGTTTTGACCTGTCTCTTTCTTCCTCAAGTTTTAATAAAGTGTTAATCCTTTTTCTCCATTGCTGGACAATCTTCATCCTGAACAGACTGGGATAACTATAAAGAAGGTAAAAATAAATTTGGCGGTAAAATGGCCTCAGTTCCATAAACCAAGAAGAAAGGTGAGTTACCTATTGCAGCTTTAGGAGTTACTCTGTCTGCCCAAAGAGCATTAAACAAATCTGTATGCCAATCACGATGGTGAGTTCAGATAGTTCTTTTGATAATTTTCAACAAATTTTTATTTGTTGATTCAGCTAAACCATTTCCGTGAGGATGATAGTTAGCTGAATATCTAAACCTTATACATTTATCTAAGGAAAATTGAGTTAACTCAACTGATTAAAAATACGAGGCATTATCAAAAACAAGGGAATCTGGAACACCAAATCTCGTTATGATAAAAGATTCCAAAAATAAGATAACCTTATTGGTGTTTACAACCCTTAAAGGTGCAGCCTCTGCCCAATGAGTAAAATAATCAGTTGCAGTTATAATGTATTTGTGTTGCATAGAACAAAGAGGGTTTATTGGTCCTACTATATCAATACCCCATTGCTAAAAAGGTCTTTCTACTGAAACAAGTTGTAAAGGAAAAGCAAACTTCTTAACTCTACCTGCAGCAAGTTGGCATTTTTGACATTTCCTAACAAAAGCATAAGAATCTCGAAATAATGTAGGCCAATAATAGCCATCCCTAAGAATCTTATGCATCGTATTTCTCCACCAAAATGACCACCTGTTGGTCCAAAATGTAATTCTTTCAAAATCACTTTTGTTTCATCTTTGTCTAGGCATCGAAGTAAAACACCATATGTATTTCTCCTAAAAAGAATATTATCAATTAGTAAATAAGGAGCAGATTTCAGTCTAAGTGCTCTCCTTTTCCTTGGTTCAAGGTAATCGGGAGTAGTTCCTGTTTCTAGAAGTGTCCTTAAATCTGTGTACCAAGAATCCTGTGGTGGAGGATAAAATAAATTTCTCGAGTTAGTAAGACTTCATCAATGACAGCTTCAGAACTGCTATTAGGCAAATGAGCTGCTTCAACAGCAAGTTTACATAATCCTTGACCCTTGACTACCATTGAAGGTTTTAATTTCCAAGTCATACTCTTGAAGAGCTGTCATCCATGGTGCTCTTTTTTCACCCAAATATTTTTGTACTAACACATTTTTGACTGAAGGGTAAGGAACTATCACTTTCATTCTAGATTTCAATAAATATGGACGAAAGTGTTTGATAGATTTAAAAATAGCAAAAGCTTGCTTATCAACCTCGTGGTAATTAATTTCAGCACCTTTAAAATTTGAGCTCATAAAAGAAATTGGCACTTCACTATTTTGTTGATTTAGCTGTGTTAAAACTGCTGCATATGATATTTCAGAAGCGAAAGTATACAATATAAAATCTTTGTTAAAATCTAGGCTCAAAAGAATAGGAGCTTCTGAAATGGATTCTTAAATTCTCTAAAAAGATTCCTTTTCAATTTGTCCCCAATTAAAAATAGCATCCTTCTTAATCATTTTTTGTAAAGGACGAATGATTTCAGAAAAACTAGGGCTAAATCTCCTTACAAAGTTTATTTTACCAAGAAACGATTGCATTGATTTTTTGCTAGAAGGGTAAGTTATTTTCAAGATAGCTTGGGTTCGTTCAGGATCGATAATGATCCCATGTTTTGAAACCACACAGCCTAATAAAATACCTTTCGAAACAACAAATATTGTTTTCTTTGGATTTAAAGAAATTCCAAATTTCCTACAACATTCAAATACTTTTCCAAGATGATTAATGTGATCATGTCGACATTTAGAAAATACAATAATGTCATCTAAATAGACAACTACTGAATGATTAATTAACCCTCTAAAAGAAATATCCATTGCTTTTTGAAAAGTTTCTCCAACATTGATTAACCCAAAGGGCATCTTTCTGTAAGCATATGTTCCCCATGGAGTTCTAAAAGCTGTTTTCAGTTGATCATCCGGGGAAACCAATTATATCTTGAGAAACCATCAAGAAGTGACAGTATCTCAAACCCAAAATCTTTCTGAAGGATTTGTTCCAAGGGAGGAACTGGGTAATTATATTTTTCAGAGGACTTATTAAGATTTCTAAAATCAACACATAGTTGAATATCACCATTTTTCTTCCTAACTGGAATCAAGTTAGCTACCCACTGAGTCTTTCGAATAGGAAAAATAATCCTAGCAGCTAACAGTTTATTTAATTCCTTCTTAATTGTTGGTTCTAGTGACAAATTATACTTTCTAAGTTTCTGTTGGAAAGGTTTTGATTCTTGTTTTATTGGAATAATGTGTTGCATGACTTGTGGATTGAAAGTTTTCAAATCGTCATATGTCCATGCAAAGACATCTTTAAATTCTTTGAATAATTTTATGAATGCTGATTTTTCCATAGGAGTGCAATCTATTCCTAAATTCACAGTTTGAGGATCAAGTTTTGTTCCTAAATTTACAGTTTCATATTTCATTTGTGAACTATTGGTTTTACAATTAGGAACAAACTTAAATTTATCTTGAAGATCAAAAAAAATTTCTAATCTCAAAACTGAGTTAGGAATCGGTTTTACCTTCTCAAAAGCTTTTTCAATTGAACAAAAATCATTTATTACTGAAAAATCCCGTAAATTTTCATCATGTGTAACTTCAACAATGGCTGAATATTTGAATGTATCGTCATTTGTTAATAAATTCAGCACCTACACATCATTATCAAACAAACACTAGTTAAAGATATTATCTGGTATAGAACGCCAAAAAATCAATTCAACTGAAAAGAAATCAGGTGTGAAATTCTCAGATGGAATCAATTTTGATGCTACATTTGCTAATAAATCTGCCTCTTGGTTCTGGAATCTTGGAAGTGACATTATATTGAATGCATCAAAATGCGAAATGAGATTCCATAGCTCTCTTTGATAATTCTGCAAATGTTCAGAAATGTAGTGAATAGAATTACAGACTTTCCTGACGATGATTTCAGAATCACCATATGCAACTAGCACTTTAATATCCAAATCAATTGCTTTTTTTAGTCCCTGAATTAGAGCTTCATATTCCACAGTATTGTTTGTACAATTAAATTCAATCCTACATGCTATACATGTTTTATTTCCTTTAGGGTCAATTAACAGGCAACCAACTCCTGCTCCTTGTTTAGACTTTGACCCATTGAAATATAAAGTCCAAGTAGAACTATTTGCAACAACTTTACTTTCAATAATATTTACATAATTATAATTGTCTACATTATTTACAATTTCCTTGAATGAAGAATCATGAGAAATAGTTGTAACATTAAGAATTTCTAATTGCTGTTTATTGTCAGAGAAAATAGAATTTTTATATTTAAAATTTTCGAACCCAAGTTCATACATATAATTCCCAATTATAGAATCTGAAAATAAAACTGGTTCACTGGGATCATGTAATTCTATAACAATATGTTTCAGATATCTTTCTCTGTTTATCTTAATTTGATTTGATTTTCCATTCTTAGGTAACCATAAAGTTGACCAATCTGTAGCAAAGAATCCATTCAATTGCTGAGACCAATCCCTACTCAAAAATAACCCATATGCATCAGGAATATCTACAACCACAATATCTATAATTTGAAAAACTGAAGGGTCACAAGCAATCCTAACTAGAACATCTTTCATCTCTCCTACAACCCTCACATTTGTCCTATCCAATTGAGTAATCTGTGAATTTGATGGAACATACTTTCCATTCAACCTTTTGCACACAGACAAAGGCATTACATTGGAAGATGCTCCAGAATCAACCATGCAATTATGAACGTTCCTATTAAAAATCTTGAAGGTAAGAAGGAATGGAGGAGTTGTTGATTTTGAATTTTTTCCTATTAACGAAGCTTTATCAGTTGCTGACTTTCCTTTATCAGTTGGTGTTAAATCACTATTGGAACTATTAGCAGCTAGATTTTGCTTAGCATTAGGAATTATGGAACTCATGGCAGGATTTATAATAGGACTATTAGGCATTGGGTAAATTTGAAGAAGATCATACATACTAATATTTGCACATGCCTTCTTTAAATCTTCAATTATATCATATTGTAAATCCAACTTCGGAGCATTTTGAATAGGTTGAGCAGTCCTCACAGGTTGAGTTTGTTTGACAGATTGAGTCTGTTTATTTGGTTGTGAATTATTGTTATCGTTACTCGGGGTAGAACTTAATGATGCTTCAGGAGTATTTGCGAATGTTCTACTATGAGTATTATGGGCATGTTTTCTTGAAGGAGGACTTCTACCTTCATAATATTTTACTAGACTATCCCGAAAATGACAATTTACTTGTTGAGGTTCTTCTAATTATTCTTCATTTTTAGATTCCTCCTCCTCTTCATTATCTGTAGTTTCTTAATTTGAGGAAGTTTCGGATAAAGATAAGACTGCTCAAATAGTATTAAAAATTTCTTCATTTACAGCTATATCAGGAGGTGAACTGGTTTTATTATTAGTGTTAGGATTCTGCCTAAAGTGATATCTGAAATACCCTCTAGAAGAGGAATTTTCAGAATTAGTTTTCTTTAATCCTACAACTTCATTAGTTAACACTTGAATAACATTCTGTAATTGTTCTACATCAAAGGCCTTATCTTTTTCCGAATTAGTTCTTTCAATTTTCTTATGAGGAAAAGTATCAACTTTTCCACTTCTATCTGGTTCATAAGACATAGAATCCTTCTCCACTTTAATAGCCTCCTCAAAAGTTTCAACAAGGGTTGTTTTAACTGCTCTTTTAACAAACATCCCAGGATACTTTGTTAAAGCTGAAGGATAATTTTCAATGATTATATCCTTGGGTGGTTGAGAAGCAACAGGAATTTTATTTTTCAATGGAAGAAATCTCTGATTAAAATCTTTAATTATTTCTTTAGGTTCCATTTTAATTTTAGATAACTCAAGAGCTAAAGAGCAGGTGTTTTATCGTCCCCAAATTTATCTAGGAAAGCCTTGTTGAATTCAGCCCAATTTGTGATTGATCCTTGGACTAATGAAAAATATCACTTAGATGCTTTCCCTTCAAAAGTTAAGGGGAACAAATGACAAACTATATCTTCATGTTGAACATTCATGTTTTGAATAGCTAACATGAATTTATCTACGTGCACCTTTGTAGGTTCCTTATTATCTTCATTAAACTTCGGAAGAAGTTTATCTGAATGTTTGGGCAGATGATGTTGTACACCAGGCACAGCTACAACAGCTGTTCTCAACCAAGGAAGTTGTGGATTGGGTGGAGGGTTACCTCCTCATCCTGCAGGTATGTTTCCAGCCATAGGACTTCCTTCAGAATCTGAAGAACTCTCTGAATTAGATGACCTTGGACTATCCGGTGGTGATTCTAGGGGAGAAGGTGGTTGATCAAAACCTCCTACAGAAGTCAATCTTCTAGCAGTATTTGTTCTAGCAGTCACTCTATGAAGACTTCAGACTTGATAACTTGGAGTTCTATTAGCTTCTGCTGAATCTTGAGTATTTATATTCAATTGAGGATTACGTCTTTGTTGTCTAGGGAGACTATAGTTAATTGGTGTTAAACCAAGTTGATGAGCATATGCTCTCGTGAGAATATGCCGTGATTCTTCTAAAGTTTGAGTACTTTGTTCAGGAGTGAATGGAGATGTATTATGGTCACGCTCAAGAATACTCCTAACAGTTTCTATGAATGGTGATCTACTAAATTTGGATTGTAACGGAGGTTGTTGATTGGTTGAATATTTATCATTAGTTCTACCTTCCGTTAATCATTAACACGCCCTCCTTTTAGCGCCATTTGTTGGCCGGATTTTCTGACTAGGACAACTTAAGGAGATTAAGCCCACACAATTCGCTTAAAGTAGCTCCTGGTATGTTTGAAATGGAAAAATCTCACAGGTTATGGTCCTGCTACCAACTGAATTTATCCTCTTAAAGAGAATGTAAAAAAATTCAGTAAAAATTTATCCTAAATTTTATTATTGCTTAAAATAAGCCCTAGAGTTAGTTTTCTAAATCTAAGTTATCCTAAAGTGCTTTCTTAAGGAAAGTCTCTTGTTTTAGAGTTTTGTTTTTTCAAATTTTTTTTTAAACTAAAAAACTAATTTAAGCTTAAAACCAACTAATCTAATTAAATCTAATTTAATAACTATCTAGGACAAACTAAAATCATGAATTAAAACTAAGTGACTAACCTATCTCAGCTGAGAGCAACTTGGAAAACTAAATTAATTATCAATTAATAATTTAAATAAACAAAGAGATAATCGATAACAATTCAAATGAAAATATTTAAATTATTATCCTAAAATCACTTTGTTGAATATGCACAACAACAAAAAATTAAAATAGGCAACTACTTTTAATTTATTCTGTGATGCCCTATTAATTAATAACTAATGTTCAATACTGAATATTTGAATAACCGGATTATATTTATTCATGAAAACATTGTAGAAAATACAAATCAAATCAAAAATAAATATGAAATGTATTTATTACCAAATCTCAATTATCAATACAAATATCAATTAACAAAACTCAGTAATATTCTCAATCAAACATCAATATTGTGCAAACAGAGTATAATTTCAGATAATAAATACAATTATATCACAGTACAATTGCATAATATGTATGGTGAGAAAATAGTATATCGAAATATATATATATATATATTAAGTTTTCAAAATAGTAACAAGCAGTGATACCAGTTTGAGAACTCTAGTCACAATCCTCCACGAAGGTAAAACTCCAATAAAGAAATTAAAACCAGAAACTGTAATTATATTTCCAATAATTCTTTTCCTTCAATACTCCATCTCCCATTACTACAACAGTTTTCATAGTTTTTATAATAAAACTTTGATAACTACATCCCTAACTCTATGCAACTGATAGCTAAAAATAGATTTTAAAGTCTGCTATCTATGAAACATCTGGAACCTATTTATGATAAAAAAACATTCTCCAACGATGCACCTGGCAATATACCATTATCATACCCCTCTCTTCGAATAGTATCTCATTCATATTGAAAACGAACAACAACTACTTGTAACACCTGGCAACTGTGAACAGATAAAGCGTGACCATCATAACTGTATGCTAGCTATTAATGCACAGTTCATTTCCCTTCGATGAATTAGCCTAAAAAAACACATATTGATCAAACTAACCATCTTCATTCCATTTGATGCATTTATACCATGAGCATACCTGTAACAAACAATTAAAATATAAATATAAATTATAATTACAATTATAACAAGAAAATTGAATAAGAATGTAGAACGATCCTACAAAATCTTTGATTTTGTAGGATGTTCATTAAATTGTACATTTACCTGTCAAAATTGAAATCACAATAACTAAAAATAGACTAAGTTGTTGTGATTTGTAACTTGATGGCTTTCCTAGCTTCTGATAGCTTGGCCTTGAGTTTCAAGATTTTTTCTTCATGGACTTTTTCATCTTTCAGCAATTTCTCATTGGTTGCAGCTAACAATTTCTTTTCTGCTTTGTATTTGTCCTTCTTGGCTTTCATTTCTTGCCATCGGTCTACCCACATAAGTAATTCATTTTTTTTTTCTGTTGTAACTCTATTTTCAACATATCATGAGCTTCTTCAATGTCTTTTAACCGATCAACCTTATGTTGCTTAGAAAGCTTGATTGACTGCTTCGCTGCTTTTAAAGTTTATGCTAGAGAATCCTCATCATTCAATGGTGACTTAAGTTGAGCTTCATGTTCAGACTGTGCTGGTAATGGTGAATCATCTTTCACGACTTTCTTAGGAGATACCACTAAATTATCGTGATTATTACTCTGTTCTTGTTTAGATTCATTGATTGGGGTTTCATGAGGAGGAGATTCATGCTCGTTATCATTGTTATCTTCAACAACGATGGGTTCACTACTCTATTCCATGGTTATTGGAACCGAAAGACTAATCATACTCCTAGTAAACCTTCGATTTATCGTTTCATATTTTCTCGTGCTTGGTTCAAGAGGTTTATTGTCACCTTCTAGATTTTTTCCTTTTAACTCATGCTTCTCTCTCTCTTTTCCATTATATTAGAATACAAATCACCTCTTGAATTAGCAGAGTGAGTCTAGACAACTGTTTTACTTCCCTCCCCCACTTCATTTTCTCTCTTGGGTTGCTCAGGAGGGTTTGAACTATAAAATTTCTCATTTTCAACTATCAGACAAAGCTTTTCTAGCCCTTCATGATCAGTCTCTTCTTTTATTTCTCCTTCACAAGGTCTTCTTCCTTTGGCATGAGTTTTAGGTAAGTAGGTAGGCCAAAATTGGGTTAACCCGAACTCATTTTATTTTAAGAATTCATCCCAGGTTTTTCCTATTGTAACTAACTGATACTGAACTAACATTTTGATTAGGTTGTGATGAAAAAGGCTACGGTCTTGATTACCAATAGTACGTTGAACCGTAACAACCATTTTATAAAAACTATGAAGTAGAAAGTAGGGAAAATTCAATTTCAAACCCTTAAGATCCATTAAAATTCTTAGATGGTATCATTGAACATTTGAATACCAACCATCACAAGAAATATACCTAGAAATAACTTCAAAAGGAGCATGCCATTGATTCTTCAAATATTTTACACGAAAGCTGAATTTAAGGTGTGCATCTTCCCTTGATAACGGAAGAAGAAACTGCTTAAACTTTTTCTTGTTTGTCTGTGACCCCTTGAACCAGCGTTCACCAGTCTGAGGCAGCTTTGTGGCTTTCGAAATAAATTCTTCATCTATGACTAGCTGTAAATCACCTATCTGAGCAATGTTTCCATCAAAAGACAATGCAAATTGTCTGGTGAATTCCTCATTGTGTCCACTGAAACCCGAAAAGAAAAGTTTCCAGTCAATTTTCTCAAACAAGGCAAGAACTTCAGGGTCAACTTCTAACATTTCAGGACCAGAAATTTCTGAAACGACTTAAAGGAGCCATCTGTTCAACTATTAGTTCTTTCTTTGACAGAGAATTAAAAGGCATTGTAAATACTGAAGGAATAGGGATACGTGAATACATAGACATGATACGAACCCTTACGCGATTCTGGAAGAGCTAAAGGGTAACCCTAGACTGGTTTCTACGCGTGAGAACTTCACCATCAAATCACTGAAGGTATTCATCAAACAATTTGATGTGATCTGAAATCATTACGAAATATTAGAAATCAAATTTTTTCATGAAAGTAATACGACTGTCAGATAGGATGATGTTAATATGAAAACATCTGACCAAGGTAATTATTCCAAATTAAAATGCTTTGAACAAGTGTTAACACAATAACCATTCGTATCCTGTAGCAAACACACGACTACCAGACGTGAACAGGAAAGGATCATACGTGGAAGTCAATCGTACTATTAAAACCCAATGATGTGAAGTTTTCAATACAAGCAATGATGTCTCCTAGGGTTTCGTGAATCCAACCAAGCACCAAGATTAACCTTGGATGATAAATCAAATGTTCAAAACCATATTTTTTGCATGTAATACATTCGAGGAGTAAATTATATAGTTTTGAATCATACGATAAACTCATTGAATCCAAATCATCATATGACCTATTGCAAAGTTTGATCGGATAGAAATTTTATCAAAGACTAAACACTAGATTAAAATCGATTATTACAAATATAACACAAAGATCTTAATAACATTTGAAATGATATTTTAAGATAAACTTTGGTTATTCGAGAAACCTATATACAACTTTTCATAATTTGTTTATTTACACAACAAAATGGCAAAGTATTTAAAAGATAAAGTCTTAATATAAAAATATATCATTAGGGTTAAAATAGGATATTTAGATTAATTCATCAACCCTAATCATATAAATTACAAAAATTAATGATGAATACTTTGTCAAAAGAAATCAATAAAACCTAATTGTAACAAGTTCAAAATGCATTTTCATTTTAATCCAAAGAACTATTTAGCATACTATAATTTAAATATCTTGAATCAATATATAATCAGATATATTGATAATAATGAAAATTGATTATATATATATAAAAGATTAACAGCTGCTAAATTATTAAATTTATGAAAATGCTTCCTAAATTTTCAATATAATCATTAACTCTTCTTTAATTGAGAGTACCTTCAGAATCGAAGATTCTGAAGGAAGTCTTATAAATTTTTGTGATATAATATAGAAGAGAACTGATCAATTTTATTCAACAAAGCAGAAAAATTTAGAGGGTTGTTGCCTTCCAACAGGAGGGTGAAAAAACGAGGATTGAGCATCTGTAGCGGGTGAAAATTTTTGGAAATTTGTCGAATCCGAGAAATTCAAAAGGGTTTTTCAGTGGGATTTTAGGCATAAAAAAAATGGAAAATGGAAGCAGGGTTATGCACCAAATTGCGCGAAATCGAATAATTTACAACAACAAAAAACAAGGGTGTTGCTCCCATCACCCCCATTGTCCCCTTAAGACAGTCATTCTTTGGGAAAGAAAATTTTATGTTTTGACAAAGTTGTCAATGTATGATTTTTCCAACTAAAGGTAAGTAATGTATAATTCATTTGAATGTTATGTGGCTAACAATTGTATGTATTAACACATTTTGCAGAATTATAGTTACCTTCAAAGGCAGCATTCCAAATAGTGTAGTTTGATAGAGTGAGTCTTGGTTCAGCCATGAGAACCCATGACGGATATGATGCATGGGATTCCTACAAACGTACACAAGATGCCATGGGGGAAAATGTCTGAGTTGGAAATGATGATATAGAATCTAATGGAAGGAGATTTCAAGAGATTCCGCTGGACATTACAACTACCATGAGAAGCCTGATTAAAGCCTAGGAAGATCAACATCAGTTGAATGCTACTATGTTGCAAAGTTTGACCGACTTGCAAATAAAGTTGGAATCTAGGCATGGTACAACAAAACTAGAAGGTAGTAAGAGCAGTACCAGAAGAATAAAAAGGACTTCTAGTAGATCATCTGACTCAGAAGATTCCAGTGGGGATTCAAGCTCTTCTCCTCACAAGAGCAAGGGAAAGAGGCACCACAGGGATTTCTCTTGAGATGAATTCAAGAAGGATAAACGTCCTACGTTTGATGGTGAGGTAAAGACTAGACAAGAGGCTGAAGCTTGGCTTCTTGGGATAAAGAATTATTTCTAAGTTCAGGATTATTCGGGAAACATGAAGGCAAGGGTTTCCATATTCAATCTGAATGGAAGTGCATCCATTTGGTGGGAGAACATCAAGCAAGTAAAGAGGATTAGCGAAAGAAGGATTAAGTGGAATCAATTCAATAAGTATTTCAAGTAGAAATACCTCTCTAACAAGTATTATGATGACAAAATTTAGGAGTTCCATGAGCTAAGATTGGGACAGCATACCATGGAAGAGTATGCAAATAAGTTCTTGGAATTGTTAAGGTATGTCAGGTACATTAGAGATGAAAAGGTGAAGGTCTAGTGTTTTTCTGAGTGGATTTCCTCAGTCTTACAAAGACATAATTGAGTTTTATGAACCTAGAACTATGGAAGAACAAATAAGAAAAGATAAGTATTGCTATAAGAAAAGCCAAGGAAAACCTGATTACCAGAAGACATGGAAAAAAAAGGAATGAGAAGTCTGACCAAAGGAAGAAAGGTTTCAAACCTTCTAACTTTAGGAATCAACAGAAGCAACTGTCACAAACCGAGAAGCAGCCAACCAAAGTGATGGGAGAAAATCCTAGAAAGCCACAGCAGAACAGAGGACTAATCCAATGTTGGAAATGTGGAGGAACCCACATGCGCAAGAATTATCCACTTGAGAATGAGAATGCAAGGCCAGATTACAACATTCAAGAGGAAAAAACAGTGGGTCAAGTAGCAAGGGTCGTCCCTAGGATTTATGCAGCACTAGAGGACTACCAGACAAATCACCAGTCAACTATGGTTGAAGTTGCAGGTAATATTGTTGAGCAATCTATTTCTATTTTGATTGACCCCCATTCTACTCACAGTTACATTAATCCTAGAGTAGTGGAGATTTTTTCTTTTAAGAGAGTAAAGCATAGAAAATATTGGTTAGTTCAGCTAGCCACTAAAACTAAGAGAAAGGTTAGTTAAGTGGTAGAGAAATGTCCATTGGTCATGAATGGATTGGTCACTTGTGTAGATATTAATGTTATACCACTTGGTTCCTATGATGTTCTCATCAGAATGGATTGGTTAGAAGCTCACAGGGTAAAGCTTGACTGTTATAATAAGACTTTTGAATGCATGGATAAAGAAGGGAGCCCAAGAGTTGTGAAAGGAATTCCAAAGGTGATTTCTGTTAGGCATATTTCAGCAATGCAGTTGAATAAGTTCTATAGGAAAGGTTTCTAGTTGTATGCAGCTCATATTTTGGAGGTAACAGAGGATGAACCTCCTAGGTTGGAGGAATTTCATGTGTTGCAGGAATTCAGGGATGTGTTTCCTGATGAGATTCCAGGGATTTTTCCAAAGATGGACATTGATTATGTAATTGAACTTGTGCCAGGAGTAGCACCAGTGTCCAAGACACCCTATAGGATGAGTACACCAGAAATGCTAGAGTTAAAGATGCAACTGCAAGAGTTGCTAGAGAAGAAATATATCAGGCCGAGTGTGTCTCCTTGGGGAGCACAAGTTCTATTTGTGAAGAAAAAAGATGTATTGATGAATTGATGAGCTTTCCAACTTCATCATGAATTGATGAATCACTTCCTCAGCAACAAGTAAACAAGAGAATTGAATAACTCTCTTCACAAAAACCCTCTTGTCGACCCTTTGTTTGTTATAGCTGATTTTACCACTCCAAGTGAATCACTCTGGTATGACCTTCCCCTATCCCTCTGCAGACTCCTTAGACCCCTTGGACCATTTTTTGTCCTTTGATGTTTCCTAGACCATCCCTATAAGCATGTGAAAAATGATACACGCGACTTTTAAACCCCTAATCGCGTATATATGCATGTTTGACCCCTAAAACCGCGTACATCGAGATGTGTACAAAATCCAAATCCTTTTGGATTTTTCCTTGACATGGATCTGACTCACTTGACTCCTGACCTTCCATATGCCTTGAGATTGCTTGAATTTGACCTTTCATTACCCCTTTGAAAAGCTATATAAGGAACTCCTTGGATACATTGAAGGCATAAGAGAATTGAGAGCAAAGAAACTATAGTCCATTGTTGCCGAAACTTGTGCTTGAGTCTGCATCCCTTTTTCCCTTGGAGAAATTTTGTGTTCTTCCCAAGCTTTCCTTTTGCTTGTGAGCTTGCTATCGAGAGATGGAGGATTGAGGTGGTGGAGGCCTAAGTGGGGGATTCAATTTCTCCAATTCGCAGACGTGCCAACAGAGGTTGTATCCATTGTAATCTCCGATTTTATGTTAATAGAAATATATTTTCATGTCCAATAATGTATGTTTGAATGAATATTTTATCCATGGATGATTTCAAATGCTTATACATTGTTGATTATATATGCTAGAATAGATCTAAAACCAATATATATAGTATGCTTGTCTTGTTTACTTGTTGTTGAGGAAGTGATTCATCAATTCAAGCTGAAGTTGGAAAGCTCAACGGGGATCTACTTCAACCATTCGGAATAAGGTATGAGGTCTAATCCTTTAGTGTTAGATATTTGATTTCTATTGCATATGGGAAAGGATTGATTTCTGGAGTCAAGCTGTCTGTTGTGGTACCCCAAACCATAGGAATTTCTCTCCGTAACAGAATTGGCAACTATGCTGAGGAGTTCCTAGTAGTTGTCCTTTGGGGGTTTTCTATCGACATTCAATGACTTTGAATTGCTCTTTTTCTCTTGTTTCTATGTTGGGTCTAGGGGCATGTTTTCCTGGTAGTGTCTGATTGGTGTGAAGTTTGTCTTAGCTTGTCTGTTTTCCTTTATTTTTATGCACCTTTCTTCCTATACGTGAGTTTTGAACTCACAGTCGCGTATATAGCTGATTTTATGAGCTTTCCAACTTCAACTTGAATTGATGAATCACTTCCTCAACAACAAGTAAACAAGAGAATTGAATAACTCTCTTCACAAAAAACCCTCTTGTCGACCCTTTGTTTGTTATAGCTGATTTTACCACTCCAGGTGAATCACTCTGGTATGACCTTCCCCTGTCCCTCTGCAAACTCCTTAGACCCCTTGGACCATTTTTTGTCGTTTGATGTTTCCTATACCATCCCTATAAGCATGTGAAAAATGATACACGTGACTTTTAAACCCCTAATCGTGTATATACGCGGGTTTGACCCCTAAAACCGCGTACATTGGGATGTGTACAAAATCCAAATCCTTTTGGAGTTTTCCTTGACATGGATCCGACTCACTTGACTCCTGACCTTCCATATGCCTTGAGATCGCTCGAATTCGACCTTTCATTACCCCTTTGAAAAGCTATATAAGGAACTCTTTGGATACATTGAAGGCATAAGAGAATTGAGAGCAAAGAAACTATAGTCCATTGTTTTCGGAACTTGTGCTTGAGTCTACATCCCTTTGTCCCTTGGAGAAATTTTTTGTTCTTCCCAAGCTTTTCTTTTGCTTGTGAGCTTGCTATCGAGAGATGGAGGATTGAGGTGGTGGAGGCCCAAGTGGGGGATTCAGTTTCTTCGATTCGCAGACGTGCCGACAGAGGTAGTATCCATTGTAATCTTTGATTTTATGTTAATAGAAATATATTTTCCTGTCCAATAATGTATGTTTGAATGAATATTTTATCCATGGATGATTTCAAATGCTTATACATTGTTGATTATATATGCTAGAATAGATCTAGCACCAATATATATAGTATGCTTGTCTTGTTTGCTTGTTGTTGAGGAAGTGATTCATTAATTCAAGCTGAAGTTGGAAAGCTCAATGGGGATCTACTTCAACCATTTGGAATAAGGTATGAGTTCTGATCCTTTAGTGTTAGATATTTGATTTCTATTGCATATGGGAAAGGATTGATTTCTAGAGTCAAGTTGTCTGTTGTGGTACCCCAAGCAATAGGAATTTCTCTCTTTAACAGAATTGGTGACTCTACTGGGGAGTTCCTAGTAGCTGTCCTTTGGGGGTTTTCTATCGGCATTCAATGACTTTGAATTGCTCTTTTTCTCTTGTTTCTGTGTCAGGTCTGGGGGCATGTTTTCCTGGTAGTGTCTGATTGGTGTGAAGTTTGTCTCAGCTTGTCTTTTTGCCTTTATTTTTATGCACCTTTCTTCATGTACGCAAGTTTTGAACTCTCCATCTCTCCAAAAGTGCTCCAAGGGACAAAGGGATGTAGAATCAAGCACAAGTTCCTAGAACAATGGACTATAGTTTCTTTGCTCTCAATTCTCTTATGCCTTCAATGTATCCAAAGAGTTCCTTATATATCTTTTCAAAGGGGTAATGAAAGGTCGAATCCAAGCGATATCAAGGCATATGGAAGGTCAAGATTCAAGTGAGACGGATCCATGTCAAGGAAAACTCCAAAAGGATTTGGATTTTGTACACATCCTGATGTACGCGGTTTTAGGGGTCAAACCCGCGTATATATGTGATTAGGGGTTTAAAAGTCACGTGTATCATTTTTCACATGCTTATAGGGATGGTCTAAGAAACATCAAAAGACAAAAATCATATCATTTGAGAATTTTAATGGCTCTTAAGGGTTTGAAATTGAATTTGCCCTACTTTCTACTTCATAGTTTGCATAAAATGGTTGTTACGGTTCAACGTACTATTGGTAATCAAGACTGTAGTCTTTTTCATCATGGCCTGATCAAAATGTTAGTTCAGTATCAGTTAGTTACAATAGGAAAAACTTGGTATGAATTCTTAAAAGAAAATGAGTTCGGGTTAACCCAATTTTGGCCTACCTACTTATCTAAAACTTGCACCAAACGAAGAAGACCTTGTGAAGGATAAATAAAAGAAGAGACTGATCCTATAACTGATCATGAAGGGTTGCATAAAATTTGTCTGATAGTTGAAAATGATAAATTTTATACTTCAAAACCTCTTGAGCAACCCAAGAGGGAAAATGAAGTGGAGAGGGAAGTAAAACGGTTGTCCAGATGCACTCTGCTAATTCAAGAGATGATTTGTATTCCAAGATAATGGAAGAGAGAGAGAAGCATGAGTTAAAAGGAAAAAATTTGGAAGGTGACAATAAACCTCTTGAACCAAGCACAAGAAAATCTGAAACGATAAATCGAAGGTTTACTAGGAGTATGATTAGTCTTTCGGTTCCAAAAACCATGGAACAGAGTAGTGAACCCATCGTTGTTGAAAATAACAGTGATAATGAGGAAAAATATCCTCCTCATGAAAGGCCAATCAATGACTCTAAACAAGAACAGAGTAATAATCAGGATCATTTAGTGGTATCTCCTAAGAAAGTTGTGAAAGATGATTCACCATTACCAGCACAGTTTGAACATGAAGCTCGACTTAAGTCACCATTGAATGATGAGGATTCTCTAACAGAAACTTTAAAAGCAGCGAAGCAGTCAATCAAGCTTTCTAAGAAACATAAGGTTGATCGGTTAAAATAAATTGAAGAAGCTCGTGATATGTTGAAAACAAAGTTACAACAGCAAAAAAATGATTTACTTATGTGGGTGGACCGATGGCAACAAATGAAAGCCAAGAAGGACAGATACAAAGTAGAAAATAAATTGTTAGTTGCAACCAATGAGAAATTGCTGAAAGATGAAAAAGTCCATGAAGAAAAAATCTTGAAACTCAGGGCCAAGCTATCAGAAGCCAAGAAAGCCATCAACTTACAAATCGCAACAACTTAGACTATTTTTAGTTATTGTGATTTCAATTTTGACCAGTAAATGTACAATTTAATGAACATCCTACAGAATCAAAGATTCTGTAGGATCATTCTACATTCTTATTCAATTTTCTTGTTATAATTGTAATTATAATTTTTATTTTTATTTTAATTGTTTGTTACAGGTATGCTTGTGGTATAAATGCATCAAATGGAATGAAGATGGTTAGTTTGATCAGTATGGATTTTTCAAGGCTACTTCATCGAAGGGAAATGAACTGTGCATTAATATCTAGCATATAGTTATGATGGTCATGCTTTATCTGTTCACAGTTTCCAGGTGTTACAAGTATTTGCTATTCGCTTTCAATATGGATGAGATACTATTCGAAGAGAGGGGTATGATAACGGTCTATTTCCAGGTGCATCATTGCAGAATGTTTTTGGTCATAAATAGGTTCCAGATGTTTCATAGATAGCAGACTTTAAAATCTATTTTTAGCTATCAGTTGCATAGAGTTAGGGATGTAGTTATCAAAGTTTTATTATAAAAACTATGAAAACTATTGTAGTAATGGGGGATGGAGTATTGAAGGAAAAGACTTATTGGAAATATAATTACAGTTTTTTGTTTTAATTTCTTTATTGGAGTTTTACCTCTGTGGAGGATTGTGACTAGAGTTCTCAAACTGGTATCATTGCTTGTTACTATTTTGAAAACTTAATATATATATATTTCAATATACTATTTTCTCACCATACATATTATGCAATGGTACTGTGATATAATTGTATTTATTATCTGAAATTATACTATGTTTGCACAATATTGATGTTTGACTGAGAATATTACTGAGTTTTGTTAATTGATATTTGTATTGATAATTGAGATTTGGTAATAAATACATTTCATATTTATTTTTTATTTCATTTGTATTTTCTACAATGTTTTCATGAAAAAATATAATCCTATTATTCAAATATTCAAATATAATCCTATTATCTCTTTGTTTATTTAAATTATTAATTGATAATTAATTTATTTTTCCAAGTTGCTCTCAGCTGAGATAGGTTAGTCACTTAGTTTTAATTCATGATTTTAGTTTGTCCTAGATACATATTAAATTATATTTAATTAGATTCGTTGGTTTTAAGATTAAACTAGTTTTTCTGTTTAAAAAAAAAATTGAAAAAACAAAACCCCAAAACAGGAGACTTTCCTTAAGAAAGCACTTTAGGATAACTTAGACTTAGAAAACTAACTCTAGGGATTATTTTAAGCAATAATAAAATTTAGGATAAATTTTTACTATGTTTTTTTACATTTTCCTTAAGAGGATAAATTCAGTTGGTAGCAGGACCATAACCTGCGATATTTTGCCATTTCAAACATACCGGGTGCTGCTCTAAGCGACTTGTGTGGGCGTAATCTCCTTAGGTTGGCGTAGTAAAAAAATTCGGCCAACACCGTCGTAGTGGCTCCATCTTCATTTATCACCCACCACTACGTCAGCTCAATCTTCAACTTTCAGCTGTCGCACATTGGCTCGACTCGGCCGATTTCATCGGCTCCTTCCCAAGTTCTCATCCGCCGCATTGGCTCCATTTTCCTTTCCTTTCCGCTGGATTCTTCTTCATTTTCTGCCATCCATCATTGCGGTTCAAACTCTAACTTCCTTCTGCCACACATCGGCTCCGAGTCAAACTTACACTCGCTACTTAGCGGCTCAAATTGCAGTTTACGGCCATCATTGCAGCTCATTTTTCTTTTTCCATCTGTGGTCGTAGCGGCTTCAAATTCTTTTTCTGCTTGTCATTATTGCGACTTCTTATTTTTCTTTGGCATGCTGCCGTTGCAGCTCAATTTTTGTCTTCCACCCACCGTTGTGGAATATTCTTCATCTTCCAGCCACCACAATGTATCGTCGGCTCTATCTTTGTTATTCGTCCATCATTGCAGAAAGATTTGCCACTTCCAGCTACTATATCGGCTCAGACATAGGATTTCACCTGCCGAATCCATACTTGGGAAATTTCTAGAATTTCTTCCTCGTCGGTGACAACTTTAACTTACACCCACTACTGAAGCTCTTCTTTGTTCAACTCAGCCGCTACTCTGGCTCCGCTTCAGGTTTCTCAACCACCACACAAAGAAGATTTTCCACACTTAGTGATTTTCCAAAAATTCTCTCTGTTGGTCGATGCTCAATAGAGGTTATCCCACCTCTATTAGCTATTTTTCTTGTCCCATAAAGGCCCACTGCTACAACTTGGATGCTCTGATACCAATCTACCATGTCCCCACCCTTCTACCGATGAGAGGATGCAACTATAATGCTGACAATCCGGGCAACTAAGCCCCATGAACACAATATAAAATGCATTGGAAATAAACATACACAGATGCATAAATTACTATCAAACAATGGAAGCATTTACATTTCATTCAACACATTAACATGTTCATCATATTTACAAATCAAACACACTTGCAAGGATTTAAGCACAAGAACACTTATCTTAGAAGAGGCTTGTCCCACAACCAGCTACGTCACTACAACGTTCCACCTAATCATAGGCCAGTGTGCTCATCAATCTCTCAGCAACACCTCCACCCCTGAGCTGGGCATGATTCCACAGGGAATAATGGGAAACTAGCAGGCTCACACATATCCAAGGATGCACAACAATTCATAGCCAAGCCAACATAGTTGGGTTTATCAGGCTATCAGGAGATGGAACCGTTGGCTGCTAAGCTAGTGGGCTCACTAAAGATATAAGCACACCTACACCAGAGCTAGCTTGAATTATAAGACATCCACACACACCCAACACAAGGAATCATCCCCTTCTCTATTGCACAATCCCTCAGGCCATGAATTCCCTTCCAATGCTATTCAGGGGGTGTATAGAAGAAATCCATCCCTCTAGCTCTGTCTGTGAAGCTCCTACACACACTAGGTTTATCAAGCACACTCAGGATCCATTTCCACTCCCAAACAGTCCAAATACCAACAACCACAAGATACACAGCAATTCACAGCTATGGAATTTGAGGGGAAACACACCACAAAGGCCAAATTGGGTATGGATATTGGTAAAACGGCTCATACTGAGCAACTCGAATTCCAGAGTCGTTTATGGCCCTAACATGGAAAAAACGACTCACAACACCCAAAATTCATGGAGAAAACAACAATGATATTCCCAGCCTATGTAGAATTATGAGAACGGTCCCAATGTGAAGGAAAATCACCCCACAGACCCAAATCATGAAAGGGAAAATGAAGAACGCCAATATCTACCCAAGGACAAGATTTTTCCTATGTGAGTGTAGAATTAGGTCCTTTTCCCACAAGAGGATTTGAATTCCCTCTACCTCTAGGCATGTGTGTGGTCAAAGGACTGACAGTCCTGCCACACTGACGGCTGCCCATGCATACGTCCCTCATGGAAATAACTGCCCCAACCAATCTCATGGGGAATTTATTCAGTTGGTGGATGAGACAAGGAAAGGATGATTAAGACAAAAATTATGGTTGACATCAAGATGGGTTCATCACTTGATACTTGGTTGTTCCCCAATGGCTCCCAAGGGTTAGACATCCCCCCCTATCCTTAGGAAATCATGCCCCTTCTCATTATTGTTGCATGGACATAGCTGGTTGTGGATTTTTAATTAAATTGCATATTTACATGATGCCAAAATTATAATGTGTTATCTATAATTAGATACCATCGGCAACAATTTTAATTGCCGAAACATAAAACGTTAAATCGATGGTGGGGCTTTTGCCTTTAGCTCCACATCATGATTAATTACAATTTATAAATCATATATATTTTTAATGAAAACAAGGTCAAAAATGGGGTGTTACACTTTTTTATTCATTCTTGGAAATTTTCAAGTCGGAATACCCAATATTTGTATGTCAAAATGACTTTTAGTCAGCAAACAATGACCATTTCCACTCTATTTTGATATATGTCATGGTAATGCTTATTATTTCGAATGGAGGAATGTATATATGATAAATGTATGATGAATAGACTTTTATTAATGTGTATTCCAAGTCTCATGTTCAGTACTTAAGAATTGGAATCCATTTTACTCATTTTTATTACATTGGGAGAATATTTGGTGCATTTTCCCTAAGGGTCGAAATTGTGATTTGGGAGATGTTTTGGAAAGAGTCATAAAAGCATGTATAAATTGAACCATGACACATATGAGAGTTTAAAAATTCCCCTTACACATCCCCTTCCTCTATTCATAAATTCGAGTGACTTTTGGACCATAGGAGAATCCATTTTCGGCAATTACCCAAGGGGAATCGAAGCCCCAATTTGGTAGTAAAGAATCCTAATTTGAACAGAACATTAAACAAGTTTTCAGAATTAATTGGGGGTCATAAAACATCCCTGAACATCATATTTAAGTTCTAATATCATTCATGTAATTTCTGATAAAATTTGGGAGCATTTGGGTAAATTTGGAGGTCTAGACATCACAACTAGTTAAGGTCGAAATTGGGGAAAAAGTGAAACAATTGGTCATTTAATACAATTTCAAAAAGGGACATTACAAGTGCTATTAGAGCATGGTATTGGAACCTGTTCATTAAGATCATACATTGAATAAAAGGTTTCATACATGTCTTGGCTTCACAATACAATCACAATTCCCACTTTCCTTCCTCCCCAACCAACAATTACAGAAATTACAACCATAGCTATTGGAGCATGTCTCCAGTAGTATCGAAAGTTGAGAGGGGACATTCATGAGTGGTATTCATTCCCAGAATATCTTTTCAATAATGGATTTAGGCACAAGAAGGGAAATGTGAATTCATTAAGGGACAATCAGCTATCCACAAGTTTGGAGGAGCATGAAATGAGAAAAAATCATCCTATTTGTGAAAAGAGACTAGATACACCATTATAGAAAGAAATAGAGGATCATGAAGTGGATAATCAATTACCTCAAGGTGATTGCAGAGAATAACATAAAGATTAAAGTGAAAACCAGCACATAATCCTTACTGATGGGGGTTGTGAAAATCAAAGAGAACCTATTGATGGATCATTGAACTATGAAATAGTACCTACTGATGGGTGATCACAACTCTATGTTGGTAACATAGAGATCATATTTGAAAGTGTTTCTGCAAGAAAAAACTCCATCAAACATGAAAATGAATACGTTGTAGCAGTTTAAGAAGAAACGAGATCAACTTCCCCATCACCACTTGAGCTTCATGAAGTTGGTCCAAGCAAGAAGGAAGAAGATGAGGAGGTTCATTTGCAAGAGCCTCATTTTCTTGAAGGGTCCTTAAATATAAATTAAAAGAAGATCCAAGAGTCCCTTAGAATAATCCATGAAACTCAAGCATTAGTGTCAAATTCTTGTTGGAGAGCTACTTCATTGGAGGAAACATCCTTCCTTGAATACATGGAGAAGATTCAAAGAGCAATGTGCAACATCAAAGTTAATTTCATGTCTTTGCTTTTGGATAGAAAAATGTAATTGAGCTTAGTGAATAGTTACATGAATCCTACTTGAAGAAGAATGAAGATATTCATAATCCCACAATTCACACAATGAGAAACATCTTGAAAAGTTGCAAGAGACTTGTTTTTCCTCCTATGTTTCAGATTTTCAAATGGTAGATTGTTTGGAGGATTCTCATGACATGGTGGATCATGAGAAATGTGAAAATTTGAATGTGCCTGATGTGTTTGAAGATGAGCTTGAATATATCCAAACACTTGATGTGGTGGAAGAGGAACTTGAATTGTCTCTTGATGAAGGTTATGCAATTTTTAAAGAAGAACACGATTCCTCTGCATTGGAACCAATATATGACAAAGGTTTCACACTTTTGAAGGAGCTGCATGATACTACCCATATGTATCCTTCCCATGATGACACTTCTACACTTTATGATCATTTGGGTGAGTTAGTTCATTCTCCTACATCCTACAATTCCATATTTTGCAGCATTAGTTTCAATGAAGTATGGGTGAAAGAGTTCTTTTTTATGGTGCCACATGAGGAGTACGGAACTCCTAGATTTAATTTTTATGATGACATGGGTGGAACACATTATTCTACACATTTTCAGCAGAATCCTTTTTTACTTTATGATGATGCACATCTACATGGATGCACCTATGGTATTCACTTGAGTCACTTGGAGACTCATGCTTTTCCTTTCTCCTTGTCTAGTCCATTGGATGTTGGAGGAACTTCATCCCACACTTGGGTAAAGAGATATATGATTGAAGAAAATTATTATTGGAATCAAAATCCTCTGTTATTTCATGATGATGTACATATTCATGGGTGTATTGATGAGACTTCTTTGAGCCACTTGAAGTCTTCATGTTTTCTTTGCTCCTTATTTGGTTCATATTTTGGTGGAGGTTCTTCATTCACTTCTTGGATGAAAGAACACATGGCTGATTATATTGATGTACATTATATATATTTGGAGCATCATTATAGGACATGGGATCCTCACCTATGTCATTGGGGTAGATCTGATATAATACTTTATGGTTGTGTGTATGGGCCACATGGTGATCTACTCACTTGGATGTACAAGCACTTTCATGATTCTTTGATGAGGTACCTTCTGGATGTACATTTGTATGATGTTGTTATGTACTTTCATGATCTATATTTTGTACTCATGATTTTTGGAAGGGTGCAATACCATCAATGGGATCCTAGAATTGATTTGTTCCATCTCACTTGGAGTAGGAGTTCAATTGTTGGTTTGAGACAACAAACCAACCTTTAGTTGTTTGAGTTCATCCTTGCAGAGCAGTGTTCATATTTTTTATGTGGAGTACCTTTTGAAAGATGGATTCAATTTTTGCATGCTTGGTGTTCATGGTATCTCATCATAGACATTTCACACCATTCATGTATCATGATCATATATGACCCTGGGATAATTTTTTATCTCATCGGTTTCAATTTTGGGGGCAGCAAGAACCATTGGAGATTTATTCACCACTTGAGAAGATGATTGTAATCAGAGTAGTGCAGTAACAAGCATGGTGGTTCATCTCTGATATTTTATTGGAATCTTAAGAAATTCAAATTTTGGTAACTCAATACCAAGTTTAAAGAATTATACCGAAGGAAAAAGGGGTGAAAATTCAAAAAATGTTTCCAAAATATGGAGGTAAATATTATCTATAGAAATTTGGGTTTTATGGATTTGATTAATCCTTTTGGTATTAGTGGTGATGTTACAAGATATATCAATATGCATAATTCACATCTCTTCACTTTTTGGAACACAAAATTGCAGTACATGAGTGCCACTATTAAAATTGCAGCTAAAGAAAATTAATGAGCAGAACCATAACAGACCTCTAGGTGCAAAGGAAGGAGTACCAAATGAGGATTCCACTTGGGAATATGAAAGAATATTGCAGCATACAAATATTAAATTTCTTGAGGACAAGAAATCTTGGGTGGGGAGGACTGTAATGTCCCATTTTTAATAATTGCATACCAGGACAATTCCATCAATCCTACTAGTTCCCTAGGTTGGATGGATACATTTGGAATTTTAATAAGGGAGATAATAAATGATGTTCAGACATTAGAATGGAAGAAATATTTAATAATGGAGCTTATTAAATAAATGCAAGAGAAAATTGAAGTGGAAATGGAGCATGGAGACTATGGGGCCCACACAAGCTAGGAATTTTGTGCCACATGGTATCCTCCTCTTGCAATTTCGAATCCATGGAAATACTAAGGTTATTGGATGAGTTAGAAGGCTAATACACTTGGCCATATGCATAATAGGTCGAATTTTGGAACAAATGTAACTTACATGGGAGAAGAAGAGTCATTTGGAGCTAGTGGGACACTTTGACTAGATTCCCTAGCTCTATGACAACAATGATGAAGATGTTATGACACCTATGACACAAATCAGACATGAAGGTTGGAATATGACATATATGACATGCCAATTCGAAATATAGCATCCAAGAGAGCTCCCATGTGAGTTGGGGAAGTTCAATGGGCTCCTACTCAAATTTGGGGAAGGTGGAAGGCTAGGAAAGGGAGGACACATAGCAAATCATGAGCACACACCCAAATTAGAACTGGATAGAGTTTATGGATGGATTGGGAACCCTAGAATTCTAATTATGTTTATAAAATACATGAATAAACTGATATAATGGCTTTTTATCATTTGAGAAATTGTAATTTGTGAATTGTAAGAGCTAGTGGATCACTAGTTTTCTTGCCTTAGCCAATTTCGAGGGTGAAATATTCCCATAAAAGTTGGTGTTTGGAGAGGAAACTTAGGTATTTCATGGATATTTAATGGAGTTTTATTTTCAGGTGTAATATACAGGGCATCATGTGGATTCTTCTATTACAACACTTTCTCTCAACCATTTCCAATTTTCTTTGCATATTCATGCTCATGGAGGGATTGCTCCTTGGGTGAGCTCATGTACTCTTTGGGAGATATATTACCAATATATTTATGATTTTAATCAGTTAAATATTCTCTGTTATTCATTCTCATAAATTTTCAAGTCGAAATACCCAATATTTGTATGTCAAAAGGACTTTTAATGAGCAAACAATGACCATTTCCACTCTATTTTGATATATGCCATGGTAATGCTTATTATTTTGAATGGAGGAATGTATATATGATAAATGTATGATGAATATACTGAAATTAATGTGTATTTCAAGTCTCATGTTCAGTACTTAAGCATTGTAATCCATTTTACTCATTTTTATTGCATTGGGAGAAGATTTGGTGCATTTTCCCCAAGGGTCGAAATTGTGATTTGGGAGTTGTTTTGGAAAGAGTCATAACAGACTGTATAAACTGAAACATGATACACATGGGATTTTAAAAATTTCCCTTACACATATTTTTCCTTTGTTCAGAAATTCGAGTAACTTTGGGACCATTGGAGAAGCCAAATCATATTTAATTTCTAATATCAGTCATGTACCTTCTAAGAAAATTTGGGAGCATTTGGGTCAATTTGGAGGTCTAGACATCAAAACTAGTTAAGGTCGAAACTGGGGAGAAAGTGAAAAAATTGGTCATTTCATAAAATTTCAAAAAGGGACATTATAGTTTTCAGTACTACATTTACAATCTAATCTTGCGTCATCAGATTCATGCTACTGCTTCTATTTTTGTCAAAATTAACCTTGAAGATACACTCCCTCCCACAATACTTGAGCTTGTTAGCCAATTGCAAGACATTTCTAATGACAAAATTGGTGAAAGGGTCGCACAATTTGGGTCTTCATTTCATGGAACATGCTTGTACTAGAATAAAAGTATATTTGAACTCACAAATATGATTAATCAACAAGGTACACCAACGTTCTTTTTCACCCTTAGTGCAGCTAACACAAAATGGTCGGATTTACATGCTCTAATGCTTGGTGATCACCCTACCGGCTTAGATCAACACCATCAATGGAATATTCACAACATCATATAAAATCCACATATTACATCACAATACATGCATAATATATTCAGAATATTCCTTGAAGAGGTACTTCAAAAATGCCTTCATATAACCGATTCTTGGTGTCGGTGTTTTACTATCTCTTCTTTCTTATCCTTCTCTTCATGTTTGTCACTTCATAATATTGATTTCTAATATATTCCCTTTCCTCCTATGTAGGTATGAATTATAACATAGGGGATCCACACACATTCATTGTTTTATTTGGTTGGAAGATGCACCAAATATGGACACCTTAGACTGGGAAGATGTTCTTGCAATTGAAGCTGCAGATCCCTTTCGCAATTATCTTTCCGCAATGACCTTTTCGCAATCGAAAAATACTTCCTTCCGCAATTGCAGATTGCGAGTATGCATTTTGACTTTTCTCGAAAATTGCTTCCACAATTATCTTTCCGCATTTACCAAGTTTCCATATTTACCTTTCCACAATTACCTTTCCGCAATTACTTTTCCGCAAATACCTTTCCACATTTTACCTTTCTACAATTACTTTTCCGTAATTACCTTTCAGCATTTACTTTTTCATAAGTACCTTTCTGCAATTACCTCTTACAATTACTTTTCCACATATACCTTTCCACAATTACCTTTCTGCATATACATTTCCACAATTACCTTTCCATAACTAGTTTTCCGCAATTGCGGATGGCAGATTGCAGGTATGCATTTTGATTTTCTTGAAACTACTTCCACAATTCCATTTCCGCAAAACCAAGTCAAGTAAATTTGCATATTACAGATTACGGATGTGCCATCCAACTTTTTGAAAATTTTCTTCCACAATTCGTCTTCTGCAACCCCTGTGAGTCGTCGATCTATTGTGGCTTTGATATCATCCATTGATCTGTTATCAATGTGAAACTTTGTGGATTACTTATCTCCTGTGCAGATTTACTTCTTGAATTCTTTCCCTATCGTCGATATCTTTCGGCTTTGATCTCATCCGTCAATCTACTATCAATGCAGAACTACAATTTAACTTTGTAGATCTCTTATCTCCCGTGTAGATTCACTTCATGAATTCTTTCCCCATCGTCAATCTCTTGTGGCTTTGATTTCATCCCTCGGTATGCTATCACTGTAGAACTACACTTTAACTTTGCATATCTCTTATCTCTCGTTCATAGTGACTTCATGATTTGTTCCCTATCGTTGATTCATCTTTATCCTTTAATCTGGAGCGTCTAATCTCTATCAAAGGAACTACCGCAACCTTCGCACATGATTGATCAATAAGCTTGATCTATCCAGACTTGATCTCCTTACCTGGATCTATCTATAACCTCTATAGCTTCATCCTCCACGCAAATGGATCAATAAACTCGATCTATCTTCACCCAGACTTGATCTCCTTGTTAACACTCAAAATGTACCCCTGGTTATAAAAGGGTAAATCCCAAGGTAACCACAGAACCAAGCTTTAGGAAATAAAGTTGGCTTCTTTCTCTCCAGAGAGGGATCTCTCAATAATTGTTTTCACAAGGCTAGATACATGAACAAGAAATCAATTTAATATTGTTGCTGGTTGAAACAAGGAAAGTACACATTGGGCATGGAGTAAAAAATTATTATAACATCACAATGTTATTGCATGGAAATTTTAACAGACGTAAGGTAGAAATATAATTACAGTCAAAATGATTTTGTCTGGTGATAGAGAATAAAATCAGACACAATCCATTAATAAGGTCATCTAACAAGGATGAATTCACATTAACTTTAGATGAACAATTTTTGTGAATGTTTGAAATCAATAGATAGAGGATATGATTATGAATTTCGTGCTATTAAAAACTCATTTCAAACATGAAAGGGAAAACATAATGGAAGTAGTAAACAAGAAACACATGCACATGAGAAAAGGAAAGTACAGACTGTAACAAAGACAACACATGAATCTCTGGAAAAAGGCCATCTTTGGCTATGAAATTTTATTAAATGATAGATCTCAAAATACAATGCTGATTTCTCATGAGTTCCAACCCTTGTTCCATTACAAAAACTTGTTCTTATACAAAATTTCTCCATGAGTTGAATAACTAAATTCTAAAAATAGGAAAAAATTCATACTCCTTTTCTATCACTATCTCAGTTGACTTACTATATCCAGCCAACAGGTTGTCTTTCCTATTCTAGAAACACCTAACGAGAGGCACTAATGGCATCACTTACAAATATGTCTTCACGCATGTGGTTTTATCCGGCTCCATCCGATCTCGTACCCACAATCGTTAAGGCCTGTCACTTTCTCAATATTATGCCTTACTGTCATTTTCCATCCATTATGCTACTTCCACACCTTCTTTTGTTGATATTCCTGTCGTACCATCTTGTGTTGCACTCCATCCTTATGTCATGGCTTACTTATCTGGCGCAGATTCCCCTTCCAACACCTCCTCCTCCTCTTCTTCTTCTCTTCTACTTCCTCTGTCTCACCGTCATTCCTATTCTCCTTTATGTTGCTTCCCTAGTCATAGCTCCTTCCTCTTCTCCTTTATCTCTTTTCCATACTTAGGGAGAATTCTACATGAATTCTACTTTACTGTCCCTAGGCCCAACAGGCCCCCAACACTCACCTGTGGCTTGTCCCGACCCACTTGAAGCTATTGCTCCATGTACTAACTTGCACTAGTTTTGTTCTGAAAATATTCTATAATTTTCACCACTTTCTCTGCTTCTATGCACACATCTTCCATTGTCTTCCGCATTTTCTCCACCATGTCGGAACTTATATGTTCTGGCATGAATTTCTCCACTAATGCTGCTACACTGCGCACCTTTTAATGTACAAGCTGAATGTATGTTCCTTCTATGTTCGTTACTTAAGTATTTATAACTTCTGTTACTTAATTCATCACCCCTAATGATTTCATCACTTCATAAGGGTGGTGGTGATGACAGTGGCCTCTGTTTCTGTTTTCTACTATCTGAACATTCATTCAGACTGACGGGTTCTAGCAATGGATACTATGCACTATGGAAGTAATTCCACAATCTCATCTGGAGGCTTTGACGGGATGTCCTATGGTCTTTTAATTATGGCCACTACTTCTACATTCATTCTCAGTTCTTTTAAGACAATGTTTTTCTTGTGGGTATCAGAAGGCTTCCTCCCTACCACCCTTGCTAAGCTGGTTTGAATTAACATTGTTGCAGGGAGGCCTGGAACTG
The DNA here is from genome assembly GCA_001517045.1 of Pseudotsuga menziesii. NCBI lineage: Eukaryota > Viridiplantae > Streptophyta > Pinopsida > Pinales > Pinaceae > Pseudotsuga > Pseudotsuga menziesii. The sequence continues at coordinate 94,797 of LPNX011003356.1, forward strand.
ACTTATTTTCCAAGATCATCCCGGATTGCGGTGGAACATATCTGACAACATTTCCCTCACCCATAACAGGTGTCACAGCTCTGATCACAGGGCCCCTGGGGCCACTAGCAGTAAAACTCTCACTAACCATATTTCTCCACAAATCTTCTTTAACTATGTGTCCTGCAAACAAAAACTTGATGTGGCATTATATGGGTGGTAATTTGCAATCGACCAACAATAGAGGGTTCGTTCCAGTGGGAAGTCTGTCAAATATTCACACGTGTCATCATCTAGTATCATAATGACAACACAATCCATCACGTGGGTCACCACTTCAAGTTCTTATGTTGAGGTGCCAACTATGCCTCCCCTTTTTGTTGTGACATCATGATAGTTATGGCGGAAGTGACCAGTGAATTATGTTGGTATCTGTGGATCTAATAATTGACAACTGTCACATCAACATGCTTTCTAAATAACTATGCCAACCCGTGTTCCATTACAAAAAACTTATTCCTATACAAAATTGCTCCATGAACTAAATAGCTAACTTTCAAAAATATACGCAATAACTGCCTTTTACATCTGTCATCTACATTTCTTAACTAATAACTTCTCTTTAAAAAAAAAAATCCTAGCTAACTAGTCTTCAGAAATAATATTCGACTGTCTTCAAGAGTTTTCAATAGTTTTCATTCATGTAGCTTGTACTTGGATCTTCCATATTTTTCAGCCAACTTCCAATGACTAGCAGATGGTAGGTCTAGGCTAGCCATTTCTTTCGTCAGCACTCTGAGCTCCATGTGGTCGCTGTATGAAAAATATAGCAATTGTGCACACATGGATTTGAAAACAAACAACATTTCAAAATATTATTCCATCTTATCAACTATTGTGTTCCCAGACAGTGACTATTGCATATATTCAAACTTTCTATGGTCTAACCTGCGTTCGACCAACCGATCATGATATTCTTTTTGGGAAAACATTCTTCCCTTTTCTTCCCAGAAAAAGGACAAACCTATTTTGTATAATGGGGAGAATGAATCAATAAACACTTTTATTTGATGGTTCATAACACCAAATTTGGATTCCACAGTTTCCAAATACTGGTGTTTACTTACAACTTTCCTTGCCCAAGTGATAGTGTAAATTCAGTCTTTAATATTTTTTGTCTTCAATTCATCCTCTGTTAGGCCATTTAGTAATAGTGTTGTTAGCAGTCTCTATGGGATTCCTATTCAACTTGTCTTTCATTGCTGCTACACTTTGCCTAGCAGACTACATTACAATTTCCTTATCCAAAATGTAATCTAAGTACGGCCTCAATTTGTTTGCTTCAGCTATAAGCACATCCCAAATAATGTGCTTCGCTCGCTATACAAGCTGTTGTCCTATCACCTTATTTACAAGCTTATAATTTTTATTTTAAAGCTCTTTACATTTTTTTTTTGAAGTTTTCCTATCTTCCTCCCCATTTAATGCCAAGTTTTCCAGCTTCTTATTCTAATTTCTCAATCCTACTAGCTCTAAATCCCTTAGGCTAACTTGAGACATAGCCTGTACAATAGAGTCTGCATTGGTTTGTGGAGGAGGTGAAATAATTTGCAACTCAGGTTCCTTAGTCTTTTCATTCAGTTTCTTCTCTAATTTTGCATGTTTTTCCTTCAAAGCTTTCTCAATCTAAAAAAAAGGCCCATATCTCTTTCCCATTGCTTCTTTTCTTCAGCAAACTTTAAGAGCATTGCTTTACAATCCTTTAATTCATCATTAAGAGTCTCATTTTACTTCTCCAACTCAACAAGCTTTGTAGCTTGTATGAATTGAGTAGTTGGAATTTTCAATTTCTTTTTGAGGAGTTGAATAGGGTTCTCTTTTTCATTTAGCAGCTTATGAGTAGCTTCTCCCTTATCAGTTTCATTATCAACAGTTAGTAAGTCCCCTTGAAGTTTCTTTATTTGCTGTTGATGAGCTTTATTTTCAACCCTCTCTTGTCTCAATTGGTTTTCCACTTTACTCTTTGCAAATTTCAATCTAGACACCTTCAAAGTGGCCTTGAGTAGGTCACTATAGATTACCTCTCCAGTTTGTTTGTTAAGATGAATCATATCAGGATTTGGAATGTTTTCTAAACTCATCTGCATCTCAGCAAATTTGTTCTTAGTTGCTATGGCCAAGTTCAAAGTGTTCTACTTGTGATCTCTGACTGTTACTAAAGATACATCTTTGCTAGAAATTTTCCTAACATCTGCATATAATTTCAAAGACTCATTTGTAGTTGTGTCCTCATCTTTTTTATATTTGTCAAAAATCTCAACCCTAGTTTTGAACTGAGAGGTAGAATCCTTGGGTGTATCTGAGAAGGCATACTCTTTGATTTCAAAGGTTGGTCCTTTGACTTTTACCTATTTCTTTTTGCCTTTTGGCTCTGTTGCTTCTACCATTTGGCCCTCTTGTTCAATATTTTTCTTTTTTGGATTTTGAGAAGTATCCGCTTCTTCTGTATCCATGGCATCTGAAAAATATCTTTTATTTTTCCTTTATGAATGACTAGAAATAGGTGTAATATTCTCAGATGCTAGAATAATAGCTAAAGGATCTGCATGTACCTCATCATCGTCATCCTTCATAGGTGATGTGGATCCCTGTTGGGTATCCTCCTCATTCTGTATCTCATGAGGATAATCCATCCAGTTGGCACTCTCTACCAGGCCTTCAACTTCATGATGCTCAAATGGTTTGTTCTTGTTGACTTGCCTTCTTATTGATATAAAATTACAAGGATCATAGTTAATTGTTGGAACTGTTTGAAATTTCATTTCCTTCAACAAATTCTCCACCACAGGAAAATCATCCCTGTTTTTTATTATAAATGAGCCAACTACCCATGGAAATTTTATCTTAGATGACTTCTTGAAATTTATAAAGTGCTCATTCTCAACAATGAGCTTCTTTCTTATCAGTTCTAAATAAAATATCCTGGGAGTTAATAAAGTTGGTAAGACATATGGTGAATGGACAAATCCATATACTCTAATTACAGTGCCTTCTTCCATTAAAACCCAGTATCCAATTCTTTTCTCAAGTGAGAATTGTAGTATTTCCTTCCTAATCGGTAGTACTCTAGGAAGATTCTGTTAGAAAAACAACTTGTACACTTCAGACATCAAAAATTTCATATGCTTGCCAAAATTCATACTCATTTCATCAATGAGGACCAATTATAAGAATTGCAGGTTCTCCTCATTAAAGAATAGAAACATTTTTACCAAATAGGACTGTAATCTAAAGAATCAAGTATTGTGGAAGTTCATTAGCTACGAGTGGATACTCTCAGCTAAGAACTCATCAAATTTAATGCAACAGAACTGACCTGACTCAATAGACTCGACTTGACCAGTACTTATTCTGAACAACAGACTCATTAAGGAATCTGTAACATAGCTATCAGTATCTAAACCTAGAAACGTTACAAAATGGTGTAGTGCATGCACGGGCACTTGCTTTATCTATGTATAAAGGTTACCCACATAGTAATAGTTTTCTTATCATGGAAATAATAGACTGAGTTTCATCAGTAAACATACTTGTATCAAAAGGAAAGGCTGGTTTTTGCAAGGAGACATCAGGTTTTGAAACAAGTATTGAAGAAAGATTTCTTTTGTTCTAAAGTAGCCCCCCTGAATGTTTGAATTAGGTTTTCTTCACTGAACTCTTTAGACAATTGGGTAAAGGTAGATGGAACAGAAAATATATCTCAGATTACTAATGGACTAACAAGACAGAGGATTTTAGACTTAGCCATGTCCATAATCACCCTCTCGGAAGAGGAATAATTGCAGGCACACTAGTCAACAAATTTTGAAAATTGTAGGGTTTGTTCAGTAGTAAAAAAAATGGAAATGACAATGGAACTCCATGGACATCGGTTCCTTTGTCTTTTACGATATTTTACTTGTTTTTCAATAGGTCCAGTGAACTAATGGACAAAACAGTGTCAAAAATCTCACAATCCTTGTCTTCAAATACCTCCTCTATTTTTTAATACTCTAAGGCCTGAACCTCCACTCCTCCTACATTTTCCATGTTTATATAGCCTCGGGTAAGATGAAAATGAACTACCTGATTGTTTGACAAGTGGAAAAAATCTCCGTGTGAGTTGGCTTCTTCCGCACAATGATGAGCTCTCTCTTTTCAATGCAAATATAGAAAAACGATTCCAATCCACGTGATTTTGCTTTTATATATTTTGTATTCTATTATTGGCCATGTATCTTACTCAATCAAATCCCTTCCTATTCGTAGATCTAGTTTCCTTGATTCTAAGTCCTTGATCTTGTCCTCCATTTAACCATGCTACTTCTTACTCCCTCTATATCTCCCATCTTTATCTCTCATGTAACTTTTAGTATAAGAATTGATCTTAACCATACATCTACATCTGATTCACTTATCTCCGTAGATCTTCACCTTGTTTTAGCACCACCTATTTCCATCATAATTGACCCGCACCTTGGTTCAGCGGATTCATTTTCAACCATTGATTTAATCCTTTGTAAATATTCACCATCGATTAAGTTTTCTCTTTAATATTCTATTCAGCCTTATCTCCACAATGAGTGTCCATCTTCTTTCACTAGAGTGATTTTACGTTGTAGATATGAACCTCCCTAGATCTCAGGCGTTCATCCTTGATCCCCTTTAATTGATTCCACTAATATTTACCTTGGTTTTTCTCATGCATGTTGATTCAATGGAATCACTCTAGACCGTGGATCTTGATATGATTAAATATACACCATTGATTATGTGGAGCCTTTAACCAATTCTGTTGGTTCACAAACTTTCTTCACCCATGCACCTTCCATCAGCAGAATGATTATGAACCCTCAATCTAGATCAGGATTTAATCTTGACTGTTAAAACATGTGTCATGTACCACATTTCACTGATTTGAAAACTTTTTTACTCCGTACAAGTTCACCCAGCGGAATGAATATGGATCGTTGATCTTCTTTCATGTTTAATCTTGCTCTAGAACTATGCTAGCTCTACCAAATTCCATTGTCTCCCAAAATTACTTCCTCCACACGTGTTCTACAAACAGAATCATACCAACCATTGATATCACCTTGATTCAGATCTCTGTCGTTGATCTTTGTGAGAAGTACCCTTTTCTGCTAATTGGAAAAATTATTTCCTTCGTGCCTGTTCCATCGGCGGAATATTTGTTGGTCATAGATCTACTGCCTCTCTCTCATCGAACCGTCGATCTATTTTGTACTTTAACCCATTCCTCCAGTGACCAATTTTATTTCTTCCTTGCATATTTTTTCCAGCAGATTCGTCTACAACCATCGATCGTTCTTGTTGCATATCTATGATAGTCCAATCTCGCCATGATATAATATAGGGGTGGAATTTTCATATAAATCTTATTTCTAATGTTTAAAATATGATTTTTATTGAATATATGATCTTCAAACATAGAAATAATCCCCCTTATATTATTTTAAACCCCTTTCTTCGTACATTTAGGTCATATGATGAAATTTTTAAACCTTACCTTATATCTTCTTTGGTCTGACCCCCTTCCAATTGCTAACCAAAAATGGTGCTAAGACTCCTTATCTAGATCTGTCTATAACATCTATAGCTTCATCCTCCACACAATTATGCAAATTTGTTGATCGAGGGTATCAATCCAAGGACTTGATCCCCTTGCTCCATCTACACATTATCTTTGTGGATTCATTTGTTGTACAATGAGTTTGAACTGCCATGATGTTTATTGGTTATTCCTTTGTCATTTATGAACTCTTCTGACATCAATGACAACTATTTTCAACATTCTCCTGCTTTGGCATTGATGGAAACATCTAATCATTCTCCCCCTTTGACAACAATGACAAAGGATAACCTGTTATACCTTTCCAATCTCCTTTTTTTTTTAATCTTGACTTGGTACTAACCACTGTGTTATGATCTGGTTAATGTTATACCAAAATCCTATCACCATCATGTGATAAGACATTTGACACACCTACTTGCCCTGAATCCTAGCTTCTGGAGTGGAAAGTAAATGGTTTTTCATCAATCTATCATACAAATTCCCAGCATCGTGCATACCCCTTTATCCAGGAGCGGTACCCCTGCTCACACCACCTTTCATCGTTTGTCCATAAGCGGTGCCACCGCCCATTTCCCTTGGTCCATAGGCAGTTATTACCAAAACCACTCTGTCATAGAAGGAGAAGCATGGTACCCTGGGTAAAAAGGGAAAAAGAGAAGTTTCTTGAGGCTTCTAGATGATAAGCCTCATGTACTGCCTTATCCCTACTATTGTG
>LPNX011003356.1:101183-157000 GCA_001517045.1 Pseudotsuga menziesii
TCATTTCGTGTTGAGCTTGATTGCAGGTACACATGTGGACTATCAAAGCCTTATATTCCAGATATATACAGTGTCTAGGGAGAGTCTTCAACCTCTGTCCTCTATTTGTTCTGGATCTAAACCATTCAGACTAGTGGAACACCTTGCTGTCCGCAGGAGGTGAAATATTCCAGCTAACAAATCTGGCAACTCTGCTGGGGAAAACTAACATGATGGTCAAGTGCTATTTCATTTTTTAACTAGCTTGACATAGAATGGGAACTTTGCTCAAGGAAAACTGACATGATGGTCAGGTGCTATTTCATTTTTTAACGAGCTTGACATAGAATGGGAACTTTGCTCAGGACATGGTTTCATTTTTATGCAAGCTTGAAACCAAAAGGTAAACTATGCTTAAGGAGTGGTTTTATTTTTTAACGAGCTTGAAACCAAAAGTAAACTATGCTCTAGACATGGTTTCATTTTTATGCAAGCTTGAAACCAAAAGGGTAAACTATGCTTAAGGAAACCTGACATGATGGTCAGAACCTGACATGATGGACTTCTATTTCATTTTTTAACGAGCTTGACATAGAATGGGAATTTTGCTCAAAACATGGTTTCATTTTTATGCAAGATTGAAACCAAAAGCGTAAACTACGCTTAAGGAGTGGTTTTATTTTTTAATGAGCTTGAAACCGAAAGCGTAAACTATGCTCTAGACATGGTTTCATTTTTATGCAAGCTTGAAACCAAAAGCGTAAACTATGCTTAAGGAGTGGTTTTATTTTTTAACAAGCTTGAAACCAAAAGCGTAAACTATGCTCTAGACATGGTTTCATTTTTATGCAAGCTTGAAACCAAAAGCGTAAACTATGCTTAAGGAGTGGTTTTATTTTTTAACGAGCTTGAAACCACAGGGTAAACTATTTGGTCCTCCCTTTATTGCCACTCTAAATATTCCTGGATTAACTATAGGATTACCGGTCTGGCTATTTAATCCGATAATTCCTGTCACACCTAATGTCTCAAATGTCACCTCTCCTCCGGGAGAGGATCTACCTCAACGTAATCCCTCTCCTTCTTCGTCGGATGTTGCTTCATCTCTTTCTTCTTCTTCGCTTACCCAAAGCTCTATGGTTAGTAGTCATGTGGATAAGAAGAAGAAGAAAGGGAAGAGTAAAAAGAAGAAGAAGGATAAGAAAGAGAAAAAGCAGCAACCATCTGCTCTCGATGGTGCTCATTCTAAGAGAATGCCCAGAAAACCCAAGTTTCCTTGTAATCTTTGCAAGGGGGACCACCTTCTTAAGGAGTGTCCCGGTCTCTCCCGTGTACAAGAAGAGTGGTCTAAAAGATCCAAACCGTCTTTGTCATCAACCTCTGATCATCATGTTGACGATACTCCCTCAACTAGTGACCCATTGGTAAAAGGTCATAAGGTTAAAGTCTTGTATCCTTGTTTGATATGCAAGGCTATGCATCGTACTTTTCTTTGTCCAAGCATGGATGAAGCTTCGCATTGGTTGGAAAATATTACTAATCATCAACAGGTGATTCCAACAAGTGATAGTAAGTTATCCCTTGATTCCTCGCGGGTTGACCAAGTGGTTGATTCGGATTTATCCAGGGTTGATCCCACTCTTCCTTTGGAGAGTGAAGTTAAAGTGGTCGAGTTGGTGTCAATTCCACCCGATCCCGCTCTTTCATCAGAGAGTGTTAAGACTGAAGTAGTCTCTTTGAACAAATCTTCGTCTTGTTCTTCTCTTCTAGTAGAGAATGAACTAAAACCTGCTGAAGTTTTTATGCTTCGTTCTGATTGTTCTCGACAAGAGGAAATTTTGTCTATTTCGACAGAAAATTCTCCAAGTAGTGAGGTTATTTCCTTTGACTGGAGTAACCTAACAAAGTCTCGTCTTCATTCGAGTCTTCCTTTCCAGATAGTTGTGAATGTTACTGCTAGGCAGATACTTCACACTATTGTTGACGAAGGGGCTTCTGTTAGTATTCTATCCTCAACTGCTTGGCAAGATTTAGGTTCACATCAGCTTGTGCTAGCTACCGATCAGATATTGGCTTTTAATCGAAGGCCTACTACACCTTTAGGGATCCTTCCTCATTTACCTATTACATTAGGAGGGAAAACTTTCTCCAATGATGTTATGGTGGTCCAAGGTCCTTTGGATTTCAATCTACTCCTTGGACGTGATTATGTCTATGACATGAAGGCTATTATGTCCACACTCTTTAGAGTTATGCATTTTCCCCGTGATGGGAAGATTGTGACCATTGATCAGATTTCTTTTGTTACACCTAACCATCGCATTACTCCTAGTAATCAGACTGCCCTGAATGTGCCGCACGTTCTTGTGGCTCTTTCCCCTCCTAGTTAGCTTCTTCCCATCATAGGTAAAATGGGGGGCATGGCTCCAGCCTCTAGAATTCATACTAGAGTTAAGTTGCTAGATTTTATGTAATGGGGGAAACCTACCAACCTCTGGATATCATGTTGTGTAGGAGTAGGTTTTAGAGCATAGTTTACCTTGTGGTTTCAAGCTCGTTAAAAAATAAAACCACTCCTTAAGCATAGTTTACACTTTTGGTTTCAAACTTGCATAAAAATGAAACCATGTTTAGAGCATAGTTTACCCTGTGGTTTCAAGCTTGTTCAAAAAATAAAACCACTCCTTAAGCATAGTTCACACTTTTGGTTTCAAGCTTGCATAAAAATGAAACCATGTTTTGAGCAAAGTTCCCATTCTATGTCAAGCTCGTTAAAAAATGAAATGGATCTCCTAGAGCATAGTTTACCTTTTGGTTTCAAGCTCGTTAAAAAATAAAACCACTCCTTAAGCATAATTTACGCTTTTGGTTTCAAGCTTGCATAAAAATGAAATCATTCCTAAGCATAGTTCATTTTCTATTTCAAGCTCGTTAAAAAATGAAGTAGTTTTCCTTTAGCATAGTTTACCTTTTGGTTTCAAGCTTGCATAAAAATGAAACCATGTTCCAAGCATAGTTACCTTCTATTTCAAGCTTGCGTAAAAATGAAATAGGTCCCCTTCCCTTGATTCGAGTCTTCACTTTAGTGTTAGAACTTGAACCTTCTTTTCACCTGCTTGATTCTCATTCTTCCTACCCCCCTGGTGAACATTTCCACATTAGTAACCAGGTTTTTAGGTTAGGTGTGGAAGAAGAATCGACGTTAAATGAAACGAAGCTTGGGGGCATGTCGAGCCGCCAACAACCATGCTAAGGGTAAGCTTCTCTAGCAATCATGCTGGGGGCAGGATTCCAACCTCTGTATATCATGTTAATGGGATTTTTCAAGCATAGTTTACCTATTCATTTCAAGCTTGCGTAAAAATGAAACCAATCATTGAGCATTCTTTCAACTAATCTTTGAGCTCGTTAAAAATAGTAAGATGGTGTTGTGCTTACTTTTCATTTTTCGTGCTTTGGTTAAAACATGAAAAGTGGTTTGAGCTTAGTTTATTACTTTTTCGTGCTCTGGATTCAAACATGAAAAAGGTTAATGGAGTTCTCTTTAAACCCTTTTCAGGCTCCCTAAATACGAAAAGATCGCCGAGCGATCTTGTCTTCTTCACGCTCATTAAAGTATTTGAAGAGTCATCCATCCGACGGTAGGTTATCTCTTTTTCAGTTCGGATAGGACTATTTACGAAAAAGGATCACTCCAGACAATCATGAATGGAAGAGTTCTCTAAGGTATTATTTAACACTTTTTCAAGCCTTAGAGACTAAATCATACGAAAAAGGGCCCATTTGGAGTCTTCTTCCGTATTCGTTCAGACTCTCTAAACATGAACAATACTGAGTTTTCTTTCAGTGGACTCGTTAAATTAAACATTGAGAGACCAGTTTTGGGATCGAACCCCTCCTCTCTCAGGTCTGTAAAAAATATGAGTTTGGACTTGTCTTCCGATGAGCTATATCGAGTGTTTGTTACCCTCTTTGAACTCATAAAACCGAAAAGAGGCACTCATCAATCATTATGGGGGAAATGGGAAGGGAATCATCTTGCAAATAATGGGAGTTGTTTGTCATTACCTTTGAACAGGGCACTTGTCTGCACAATCATGTCATTCAATTGGGTATTCAGTTGATCTCCGTGACGATCCACTTTCATGAGTCATGTCAATCCTTTGAGTCTTTAAAAAGAATGCATTGTCCACTGTCACATTGTGTGTCTGTCCCGTTCGGTCATGCTGCCAAGTCTTTTTGTCATGCCACCCGATGTTCAAAGGGGATTTGAAGAAGTCTTACCTCTGCAGTCTACACAGTCTTTGTGTCAGTATCTTTGAGTCAGTCATATGGTTACTACATTCACATCATTCCAGAACTATGTTCTGAGTTTCATGTCGTCGATGTGGGACTCATCATGGCCCTCCTTCGACGATACTATCCCCGTCGACATCAGCTCATCATCCGAGAAATAGTCTTAGAAACAATGTTTAGTACCTTGAGATCTGTATGCCTTAATGACAGATTCTCTCGCTCTCGAAATAGGTTCATATCATTGACCTTTGATCGATAGAATTGACTGGGTGTTCAACATCAAGACATGTATTCACACTCAGTAGATTGTACTAGGGTACCTTGTGAATCACTGACATTAATGGTGATTTCCCTTGCATTTGTTAACGGTTCACATCATTGGTCGGTAATCAAGTGGTTTCTACCATGTTCAACTTCATATCATTGCAATCACATGGATAGAATCGTACTTTGTTGTAGACGAGACAAAGACCCTAGGAATTTGTTTAAAGCGCTCATTGCTTTTCCTCAGGTTGCGATGGAGTTTTGTGTATCTAGCATGGATCCACATTTGTATGGTCGTGGCTATGCTCAAATTTGCATCTGTATGACATAGATCTACGTTGTATGTCTAGTAGCTATGTCCAAGTTTGAGTCCTCTATCACATGGATCTACTCTGTATTCTAGTAGCCATGCTTGCTTATTCCACTCATGGATCTGCCTTGTATTGGTCTGCAGCTATGAGTTTGGTTACTTGTGTCTATGAGTCAACATACTAATGTACTACAGATGCCTACTTGACTACATACTCCAATCGAGCTGACATTTTCATCTCCTGGCGATGACTTGTTCTCAAAGCTCTTGTTTATTGTATCACTCTAAGAATCGTGCTTTGGGGGGCATCCTGTTATACCAAAATCCTATCACCATCATGTGATAAGACATTTGACATACCTACTTGCCCTGAATCCCAGCTTTTGGAGTGGAAACTAAATGATTTTTCATCAATCTGTCATACAAATTCCCAGCACCGCGCATGCCCCTTTATCCAGGAGAGGTACCCCTGCTTGCACCGCCTTTCATCGGTTGTCCACAAGCGGTGCCACCACCCATTTCCCTTGCTCCATAGGCGGTTATTACCAGAACCGCTCTGTCATAGAAGGAGAAGTGCGGTACCCTGGGTAAAAAGGGAAAAAGAGAAGTTTCTCAAGGCTTCTAGATGATAAGCCTCGTGTACTGCCTTATCCCTACTTTTGTGGGTTGGTTGAGCTCGAGATCCCTCATCCTAGGATCTTAGAGGCCACCTCACCCAATAATTTCTCAACCATCTCTATCCATTAAAGCCCTATAAATACGAGCTCATATCCATGGTTGAGGAGAGAACATTGAAGGTATTGTTATGCTGTTGGATTGATTATTGGCCCAAGATCATTTGGAGAGAGCATAGAGAGCTAGAGTCGGAGCTTTTGGGGATGAGAATTTGGTTTCATGGAGATGCATGTCAACACTAAGGCTTGGTTGTAAACTTCTTCATATTTCATTAATGCAAGTTGATTTCTGTCCCACATATGTTGTTGTTGTTGTGATTTCGCATATATGTTGCTAGATTCCTTATCACTAGCATAGATTAGTAGATCATATTTTGGTTGCTTTGATTTGTTTCGTGTTGAGCTTGATTGCAAGTACACAGGTGGACTATCAAATCCTTGTATTCCAGAGATCTACAGCGTCTAGGGAGAGTCTTCAACCTTTGTCCTCTATTTGTTCTGGATCTGAACCATTCAGACCAGTGGAACACCTTGTTGTCCATAGGAGGTGAAATATTCCAGCTAACAGTTAACATTTTATTTCTTGCATTAAGTTCTTTGAAAGATAACCTAGATGATAAATTCATAGATTCCCCCCATCACAACGCTTCCTTCTGTCCCATTGATGAGTTGTTTTGTTACTTCAAACCAATGTGATGACTATCCAAAGAGAAATTTTTGTGTGAATATTGTTGGACTTCTATGCACTGTTTTGCACATCAAATTACAAGAATTCTCACAATGTCATTTTTGTCACTCATCAAAACATTTTCATATATGTATATCAAGTTAGTTTATGAGGATCTTTGGAAGACATTTGTCCTGGATGGACACTTTAAAGGAAACCAATATTCATGGTTGGAACCCATGGGTTACACCTTCTACTTTTCAACAAAAAGCTTTCCAATACACTTTCAGAAACATGCTTTGCGACAATTTCAAATACACACTACTATGAGAACTCCATTAATTGATATGTGCCTGAATCCCAAAAGTCTGCCAAATCTGCGTCTTCAATCTTCTCATAGGGAGTCTTCCCATTTGTATTAAGTACTTTCTTATTCATGCTTCCCATAAAACATGGATACATAGTTTCTTAGTTTTCTTATTAAGTGATCATATTAAATAGGTAACTTGATTAGTTCTAGAAGATGCTCTACGACTGTAATTTTTTAAATCAGACTATTTTTTGAGTTCATTCAACTAACCTGTATCTTCTTCAAGATCTTTGTCAATATGTTCTTAATACTTTTTCAATATCCTTGTTCAACCATGAAGATGTCATCATGATGTCAATGTTTATCACATGAGTGTGTTGATTTCCTGTAGATTATCTAGCAACCTACAAACTCATTTGAATTTTCTGAGTTGGTTTATGTAGAGATAACTGCTTCACCTAGCGTGTCGCTATTTGTTGCTGGAAACAATAGATCCCATTTTTACTAGTTAAAATAGGATCCCCATCTATTTACTAAGGTAATCATTAAGGTAATATTTTTCCTGTGGGGTCAAATTCATGCCTATTGTAAGTATTATGTTTCAATTTTTAACAAATCCTGATCAAAGCCTTTTTTTTTGTTTGGGTTTTGCGGATTGCAGAAGCAATTTTTTAAATTTCTGTTTATTTTTTATTTTGTGCAATCCACAATGCAGAAAGAAGAAGTCTTTTTTTTGGAGGTTTTGAAAAGTTTTTGTCCGCAACCCACAATTTGTGGATTGTGGATGTTGAAATTTAGCTTGTTATCTTGTTTTTTCCTTTCTACAATCCGCAACCCACAAATAATATTGTGGATTGCGGAGGTTTTTTTGTTAATAAAATTTCATTTTTTGGTTCCGCATTTCTGCAACCTGTTGATGCCTGGAAAAATCCTAGGTACCGACAGTAGGGATTCTCCCTAGTAAATAATCTCAATTATATCTCCCATCATTTGGTGTGGGGAACCTGTCTGGTTTACGGTCCGGCTACCGTAGATTAAGTTTTTTAAATATTTTACCAGTTGCGGCCTGGTCCACCATTTATGTAAGTTTTTTGCTTGTTATGAATGAAATGCAGATTCCTAGAACCTAAATGCAGGTGACTAATGAAGAAGAAACTCAATCACTTCTTTAAATCTAATTCTAAAGCTAATATATTATATCCCTGTAAGGAGCAAATTTAGAGTTCAGAGTAATATACCATATAAGTCTAACATATAGTTGTTCCAACACAATAATCACATTCACACCAGAAAGAATACCAAAGATAGATCTGATATAATTAAACCATTTATTACCCTGTCATTACACAAACATTTATACAGACAACAGACCATTCATGGCCAAGGAATTAGTTCCAAGAAGTTAGAACAATCTCATTGTATGATGTGCAGAAGCAAGAATAAATAGTTCGACAGGATGCATTCCAAACATTGTGTTTTAGATCTTTGTGCAGGCCTCTGTTCTAGCAAATAGATCCTTCTTACTAGCAAAGAGTTAGCTCTTTTACAAAAATAATCCAGCATTCTTTTCACCAACCAAAAGTCCTTTCTATGGTGCTCTACACCCCTATTTATATGTTGGATCCGTGACGCTGTGACCTTTTATCCCTTATTCTTCCTGTAGCTCATCATTTAAAATCAAACCGTGACCCTGGATCTGGATACGACCTCTTCTAAGCCGTTGATCTTCTATTATTTTAACCAATTTCGTAAATTCATCTCTAGACTTAGAGTGACCATGTCTCCCATGTGAAATGATTCCAAACCTTAGATATTTCTTAGATGAAATCTACATCGTTGATTCTATCCACCCTTTACCTCTATTTCACACCCATCATCTTTTTATTTCTCCTCGCATATTTAAACTATGAAAAAAACCTCAGCCATAGATCGTGATCTATGATAAATCTTAATCATCCCATGATTTGGCCCCTACCCCATTTCACAATCCTCCATCCTGCTAATCTTCATGCATGTTCCCATTGCAAAATCAACCTGGACCATGTATCAAATCTCCACTAAGATCTCTGTCGTTCAAAGGTGTGGGCTCTACAAGATTTCCTAGCCCCGAAATATTTTATCCTTCGTGCATGTTTTGGCTGTGAAATCCATCTCAATCGTAGATCTTATTCCACCTTTGATCACCATCATTAAATTTTGTTGGGCCTCCATGTGCATTGTCTCTCGGTGATTAATCCTCAGCTTTTGCGTTCATTTCATGCTTCCCGTATTCAAACTTGGTGAGCAATAATACCTATTATACATAAAGAAGACATAATGAGAGATATATTTGATCTAGAAACAACAATAATTTGCCAATTACAAGTTTAATGATAAGTAATTTGGATAAATTTAAGCTTCAAGAGAAAGATTTCTCAGTTTCCCCAATGGTTCACAGTAAAAAACAAAACAGAGATTGAACGGCTCAGATCATCTCAAAATATGGATCGGGTTTGATTTGGTTCATTAGATCATGTGGCCTCGACAACTCCTTTCCATGAAATGACAGAAAACAGAAATAAGAAAGTGGGATGTCAACTTTCTTCGAGATTAAACTTCATCTTTTCGTTCCTGCTTTTTCACTTCCACCCTTTCGATTATGCCTTTTGCTGCAGGATCCTTTTGGACTGTTAATCTATGCGAAATCTCTCTGAACTGTTGATCTTACGACTCTCGGACAACGGAAATCTAACTTTTCGCAACTAGATTTCTGTATTTTCATTTTCTTCTTCTTTTTCGTGCCATTGATCTTGGTGGAAGACTGCCGAACCATCGATCTGAAGTCAAAGTGGATCACGGACTTCAGAAATTGAAAAGCGGGATGTCAACTTTCTTTGAGATTAAACTTAATCTTTCCGCTTTTCTTAACCATTGATCTTGGAGGGACCCTTCTGGAAAGCGAAAATCGGTAAGCGGGACGTCATATTTTTGAACTACCTTTGATCTTTATGCTTTCGCTTTTCTTAACCGTTGACCTTCGAGGGATCCTTCCGGAAAGAAGAAATTGAGAACCGAGTTCACCAATTTTTTGGAGTTAAACTTTATCTTTCTGCTTCTGCAGATTACAGAAAGCGTAAATCGGAAAGAGAGCTCACTAACTGTCATGAAATTAAACTTCATCTTTTTTATTTTCGATTTTTTGCTTCCATAGATTGCGGAAAGTGGACATCGGGTTCGCCAACATTTTGAAGTTTAAATTTAAACTTTCCACCTCCACCTTTCCGCTTCTTCCCTTCTAAAAAGTGGAAATCGGAAAGCGGGGCTCCAACCTTTTCAACGTTAAACTTTACCTTTCCACTTTCCACTTTTCCGCTTCCATGGATTGCAGAAGGTGAATATTGAAAGGCGGGTCCATCCTTGGTCATTGATCTAAAATCGAAAGCGGATCTCTTTGTATTAGGCATGTTTCCAAGGCCTTGCCTAAGGATTTTTACCAAATTGACAGTTCAGGTTTAGGAAAAACTTCTGCTCAAGCTTCTAAGAAAGACTAGGTATACAGGGATGGCTTATTTGAGTTGGGAAACAGGTGTAAGTGTGCTTTTAAAATAAAAAATGGAAGGAGGGGCCCTAAAATGTAAAAAAATTGGGGAAGTAGTTGCAACAGCAACAATTGACTACTAGCTGGTGAACACAGATATATGAAAAAAAATTCTTTGAACAACAAGATTGCCATATGGTACTATACTGTGAATGTTCAGTGATTACTTAATGTATTTCTTGAGACTTCTTTAAGCCAAGTTTATTCAGGGATCCAACTTTTAAGCATCAAATTTGATACCATTCCTTTGGGAGTAGGGTAACCAAGAACTCAGTGTCTTGATAACTCTCTTGGGGCCAGAGTATAAAGTTCATTTTACCCCTTGTCTTTAAGTTGTCACTAGATACAACTCCACATGCTCATAACATATTAAGATAGATGTATTTGTTTGTTCCTCATTCCCATGCTATAAGCATTCTTTTGATGTTTTCTTTATGAATGAAAAAGTCTTCTGGGTCTTCCTTGATTGCTTATTTTACTCTGAGAATTTGGTACGGGCTCTTCCATCCATAATGTCCTTTTGTGTGAGTGACAAATTTGTTTGTTCATCATGCTCACAAATGGAGAAGAACCCTGCTGATATTTGATGTTTTGAAAACCCTTTTGGTATGATGATTTATTTCTTCAACATCATTTTTTTTTAATTGAAGACTGAATATTTCAAAAAATTGACTTTTCAATCTAATCCTTTTGGCCTCTTTGATTTGTAACAATGGGATGATTTTAAATACCCTACATCTAGACCTGCTTCCTTTCCGTGGTTCCATTGTGATAAGATTCCTAAGACAGGTATTAATGTGAGAATGGATGAAACCCCAATATAGTACTCCAGACCTCATGAGTCTTGGTTATTTCACAAGGGGTTATAATGATTCAAATGTGTTCTTAAAGATTAGCTTCCCCTTCCATCATTTATCAATAGTTAAAGAATCTCATCATGATCAAACTTTACCCTTTTCTCATTCCCATAGGAAATTCCTGACATCCAAAGATTCTGAGTTTAATTAGATGCCTATACTTCCAAGCACCAAAAATTGAGCTGGTTTATTAAAAGCAAAGAAACTAAGGCTATGAAATAAGGTGAAAAAACCAAGGAAATAAACTAACTATAAAGAGTCAATAAAAACAAGTTTATTTATGTACAAAGGGTTTCTAGATCCTAGGTAAGTACTACTTGAGAGCATAGCCAATCTTCCTCAACTCCTTTTGGATAAAAGGCTCCAATTTAGGGTGTGTTTCTCTAAGTTGTTGTTGAAAAGGATTTTCTTCAGAATTACCAAAAACTTTTAGATCTTTTACATTTAACTCAATAGCCCTTTTCAGACCTAGAGCTTCATACTCAGTAGTGTTATTTGTGCATTCTACATCAAAATATAAAATCCAAAACATAACATCTAAAATCTACTTGGTTAATATCACCTTATACATTAGTAACTAAGTCTACTATATTACAATCAATATCATCAGTCCATGAAAATCGAAGGTGATCGGAATGCATATATGATTTCTGACTGACTGGGTTTTTTTGATAATTTCCTGGTTCAAGCTCCAAAAAGTAATTTCCCAAAACTGAAGATGATAAATTCACACGTTTGTTATTTCCTTCCAACTAAGTCACATTATGTTTCATGTGTGGTTCACTCAGTATCTTAATCTGATTTTGAGCATTTTGGTATGGTAGCCACATGTGAGACCAATCAGTTGCAAAATATCTATTAAGTTTCATTGACCAATCCCTGCTTAAAATTAATCCATAAGATTGTGGTATATCAACCACCATGATATCTATGAATTGACAAACTCTATGTTCTGTAGATAATTGAATCAACACATCTTTCATTTCCCCTATGACTTTAACAACAGATCTATCTAGCTAAATTATCCGAGATGGAGATGGTGTGGGTTGGCCATTAATATTCTTACATATTGAAAGTGGCATGACATTTGATGAAGCTCCAGAATCTACCAAACAATTATGCACATTATGATTAAAAATTTCAAATGACAGTAAAAAAGGAAAAGTCTTAGATTTAGATTTTCCTCCAATGCTTTCTTCATTAATTTCAGTATCAGATTCAATAGCTTCGGGGATAAGGTTGTGAGTCAAAATCTTCCAGAATATTCCTCCTTCGTCGAGGCAGATTACATAGTTTGAATGGAGAGATATTTGCTTTTGTTTTCTCAATGTCTTCTACAATATCATACCCCATGTCTTGTTCTACCAAGCTTTTTCTAGTACCTTCGGATTTATTTATCACTATCTTTATCGGTTTGTTAACTTCTGGGATTGTCTCTTTTTTTATTTACCGGATTAGGCTTAGGTGTTGTTTGAGTAGTATTGATAATTTTCTTCTTGTTTTTTTTCATATTATTTAGTTTACGAAGTACTAAACTTTCATCCACTACCGGCCCTTTAATTATAGTCATAACATTAACTGATGACACTTGAATTTCCTCAGTAGGCTCATCTTCACTTAGCCCCAAAAAAGGTGTCCAGTCCCATAATACCATAGTGGTTTCTTCATTTGTTTGGGCTTCTTCTTCTTCAAGATCTACCAGTTGGGCATCTAACAATTGATTCATAATGAGAGTCATTGAATTTATCCACTGTGGAATTTTTTTTCCAGAATGATGTTCTTGCTGGAAAGTATAGAAATGATCCATGCCTACTTCATTGAAATTAAAACAACAAAATTATGTATAGGTGGCTGGGGCTATCCACTCTCTTCCTGTTTTTTGGAATAAGGGTTGAATGGCTTTCTATAAGAACTAGCTCCCTTATCCTTTTCCAAGTCTACTATTTTGTTTGACAATTTCTGCACCATTTTTACCACATTTTCTAGCTCATTAGAGTGTTCTTCTTTGGGCTTAGTAAACAACAAAGTCCTTTTGCTTGTGGTATGTTTCAACTCAGGTTCTAAAGTATGCCTTGCGATACTATCCAGATCTGCCTCTACTTTCTTGGATTCTTCATAGTTTTCTACCAATGTAACTTTACCAACCCTTTTTACAAACATTGTTATTGGTGGATAAAGTCTTGTAATATATTATTCTACTAGAGACTCATCAGTTGGTTCTGTTGTAGCACTAAAGCTATTCAATAAAGTGGTGAATCTATGATTAAATTCTTGGACCTTTTATTTCTTTTCCATCCTCATAGACATTAATTCTTTCATGAGAGTGGCTATAGTTTTATGGTTGCCGAATTTACCTAAGAATGCCTTTTTAAAACCATCCCAATTTACTATTGAATCAACTTGCAAACTAAAGTACCATGAAGATGCTTTAGGTTCAAAAGTATATGGAAACAGTATACAAACAACATCTTCATATTGAGCATTTAAAAGATTCAAATCCAGATAAAAACTTTTTAAGTGATCCTCAACAGAAACACCCTTTCCAGGATCAAATTTTGGTAATACTCTTTTTGGGTGCTTAGGTAAATCATGCAATGGATCAGCCAGGTTGAGTGTCATTATTTCTCTCCATGCGAGTTTATTAACATTTTCAGCCATAATTCAAGGTGGAGACTGTGGTGGAGATTGACTGAATACTGAAGTTACAAGGGATTCAGGACCTAATTGATCCAGAGGCTGAACAATTTCTTGGATGGATAGATCTACCAGTTCTTCCAAATTTTCCACAAGAATTGAATCCTTAGTGTATGAGGCTATTTTCCTGGAATATTTCCTCCTAGGTAACGTAGGAATAACTTTTAACCCCCCAAGTTTCTTAACGTAGGATCTTGTATATCTCCTAAACTGATCTACAATATAAATCTAAAGCTAATATATTCTATCCCTGCAAGGAGCAAATTTAGAGTTCAGAGTAATATACTGAAAATGTTCATATAAGTCTAACAGATAGTTGTTCCAACACAATAATCACATTCACATCAGAAAGAATACCAAAGATATCTCTGATATAATTAAACCATTTATTTCCCTGACATTACACAGACATTTATATAGACAACAGACCATTCATGGCCAAGGAATTAGCTCGAAGAAGTTAGAACAATCTCACTGTATGATGTGCAGAAGCAAGAAGAAATAGTTCTACAAGATGCATTCTTCACATTCTGTTTTAGATCTCTGTGCAGTTATTTGTTCCAGCAAATTGATCCTTCTTATTATCAAAGAGTTAGCTATTTTACAAAAATAATCCAACATTTTTTTCACCAACCAAAAGTCCTTTCTATGGTGCTCCACACCCCTATTTATATGCTGGATATGTCACGCTATGACATTTTATCCCTTATTCTTCCTGCAACTCATCATCTGAAATCAAACCGTGACCATGGATCTGGATACGGCCTCTTCTAAGCCGTTGATCTTCTTTTATTTTAACCAATTTTGCAAATTCATCTCCAGACTTAGAGTGAGCATGCCTCCTGTATGAAATGATTCTGAACCTTAGATCTTTCCCAAATGAAATCTACACCATTGATTATATCCACCCTTTATCTCTATTTCGCAGCCATCGTCTTTTTATTTGTCCTCGCATCTTTAAACTATGAAAAAAACCTCAGCCGTAGATCTTGATCTACAATAAATATTAACTGTCCCAGGATGTGGCCCCTACCCGATTTCGCAAACTTTCATCCTGCTAATCTTCGTGCATGTTCTCATTGCGAAATCAACCTAGACCATAGACCAAAAATCCGCTAAGATCTCTTTCGTTCAAAGGTGCAAGGTTTACAAGATTTCACAGCCCTAAAATATTTTATCCCCCATGCATGTTTTGGTTGTGAAATCCATCTCAACCGTAAATCTTATTCCACCTTTGATCACCATCGTTAAAGTTTGTTGAGCCTCCACGTGTGTTGTCTCTTGGTGATTAATCCTCAACTTCTACGTCCGTTTCACGCTTCCCATATTCGAACTTGGTGAGCAATAATACCCACGATACATAAAGACGACATAATGAGAGATATATCTGATCTGGAAACAACAATAATATCCCAATTGTAACTTTAATGATAAGAAATTTGGCTAAATTTAAGCTTCGAGAGAAAGATTTCCCAGTTTCCTCAATGGTTCATAGTAAAAAACAAAATAGAGATTGAACGGCTCAGATCATCTCAAAAGATGGATTGGGTTTGATTTGATCTGTTAGATCATGCGGCCCCGATATCTCCTTTCCATGAAATGGCGGAAAAAGGAAATCGAAAAGAGGGATGTCAACTTTCTTCGAGATTAAACATAATATTTTCTTTTCCACTTTTCCGCTTCCACCCTTCTGATTCTTCCTTTTTCTTTGGGATCCTTCTGGACCGTTGATCTATGTGAAAGCTCTCTGAACCGTCGATCTTATGCTCGTAGGACATCGGAACTCTAAATTTTCACAACCAGATTTATGTATTTCATCTTTTTGCTTCTTTTTCGATCCGTTGATCTTGGCAGAAGCCTTCTGGACCATCGATCTAAAGTCAAAGCGGATCACGAACTTTAGAAATCAGAAAGCAAGATGTCAACTTTCTTCGAGATTAAACTTAATCTTTCTGCTTCCGCTTTTCTTAACCGTTGATCTTGGTGGGAGCCTTCCGGAAAGCGAAAGTCGGCAAGCGAGATTTCATCTTTTTGAACTAACTTTGATCTTTCTGCTTCCGCTTTTCTTAACCGTTGATCTTGGCGGGAGCCTTTCGGAAAGTGAAAATCGAAAATCGGGTTCGCCAATTTTCTGGAGTTAACTTTATCTTTCCGCTTTCTGCTTCTAGAGATTGTGGAAAGTGGAAATCAAAAAGCTGGCTCGCCAAGTGTCACGAAATTAAACTTAATCTCTCTGATTTCCACTTTTCTGCTTCCACGGATTGCGGTAAGAGGACATCGAGTTCACCAACATTTCGAAGTTTAAATGTAAACTTTCCGCCTCTGCCTTTCCGCTTTCGCTCTTCCGAAAATAAGAAATCAAAAGCGGTCTCCAACCTTTTCGACGTTAAACTTTACCTTTTCGCTTTCCGATTTTCTGCTTCCATGGATTGCGAAAGGCAGAAATCAGAAGGCAGGTTCGTCCTTAGTCATTGATCTGAAATCGAAAGTGGCCCTATCTTCATATAAGGCATGTTTCCAAGGCCGCGCCTAAGGATTTTTACCAAATTGACACTTCAGGCTTAGGAAAAACTTTTGCTCAAGTTTCTAGGAAAGACTAGGTATGCAGGGAGGGCTTATCTAAGTTGGGAAACAAGTGTAAGTGTGATTTTAAAATAAAAAATGGAAGGAGGGGCCCTAAAATGTAAAAACCACTGGGGAAGCAGTTGCAGCAGCAACACAACCTGTAATGCGGATTGCATAAAATAGAAAGTATTTCCATTAATAATTCTTTTATTTTTGATTTTATAGTTCCGCAACCTGCAAAACGGATTGTGGAAAGCAGAAACTTAATAATAAAAATTGCAAGTTTTCCTATCCGCAAGCCGCAAATATTTTGCAGATTCCGGATTAAGGAAGCTAACAAATTTATTCCTGATTTTAAATATTATCCCGCATCCCGCAACACGCATCTCGTATTGCAGATTACGGAAATCAAAGATCGAAAAATTTGTTACAACTCATCTCCGCATATCGCTTTCCTGCTCGAATTTTAACCATCGATTTTCTCGAAATCTACGGTACAGATTTATTCTACCGTTAAGGCTTGGTGTATTTAAATCACTTGAAGTTATGAATTCTTCACCATTTTTACTTGCGATTTGTACTGTGCATGATATTTTTACTGTGATTATCTCATTGAGCTCACCAATCCTCTGGTTCCCAAGCAATCCACAGGTAAGTTTTTCAACTCTCGACGGTTAAATTGACCTCCATTCATTGCATTGCAACTAGGCCTCCATTCATGCCTTACACAGACCCGATCAAGTGGGGACTTGACCATGCGAGCCTTAAGGAACGACCTTTTGATGACCATGCTCACACCCAAGTGGCCTCCTTCCACCCATACATCTTTGCAATAGCATATGCTCTCAAACCACCCCAACAACTCTTGACTTCCCAATTCCTTGACGCAACTGTGGCCCAGTTTCATTTTGATGAATTGATAAAATCCTGGATGGACAACCCTACAGAGTTCATCCGTAAAACATACAAGGCCTATCATATTTCCTGGTTTAGGGATCCTTTTCCCTATTAGCGGCCATGCTTTGCAAGTTGTACGGGTTGCCAAAAACATTTACAAACAGTTTGCAAAATGAAACCCTCAATTTGACAATAAATATATAGTAATTCAAACGAGCAATAATTCCCAAGAGAAAGGGCTCGTAGGATTAAGTCTAGGAGAACCACAGGAGAAGGGACTACCAAAGACATATAGAGGATGCCCTATAATACTTGGAAATATTGTAATTTTCTGCAATTTTAATAAAGAGTTATAGTTTCCTATTTTATGTTTTATGGTTATTCATCAAATTTCTTTCATGAATTTTAGTCATCCTCTTATCTATCTGACACATTGTTCACATGTTGCTCATTTTATCAAACATGTTAATTTATGTATTGATGTCTCATTACAATTTTAACATGTCACACATGTATTGAATAAATGTTTTTATCTAATTCATATCATTATTTGCTGCAGCTATTGAAAAACCATTTATGCTTAGTACTAATTTTTCAATTGGTATTGCTTGAGATAACAGTTCTGCACATATAATACCTTGAATAAAACATTACAATTCTTATTGTTTAGTTTTATTTGAATTTGATCAAAATAAATAAGCCTGATCTATATGTTTACATGTTGGATAATTATTCCTCTTTGACATCATCCATATAAAAAAATTGTTCTACTTTTAAAAGATCTTTCACAATCATTGTCTTAATTTCACAATCCAGAATTGGTTCATGAATCATGTTGATTATAAATTGTGTAAGCCTTCAAAACCAAATAAAGGAGGAATTAGGCCAACGATAGCTGGTTGGTTGTGTTTATACTAGACCTAGGAAGAGCAGAACGCAGGTTATGAACTAAAATATGAATGTACATATTGTTGCCCTATTTGACTTGGTTAAGTTATTTCATAGTTCAAGGATTGTTACCCTAAAGCAATGTTCGCCCACTTTTAATTCCCCTTTACATATGCAACTTATTCAATTTTCCCACTTCAATTCCTCTTTTCAACTTTTCTGTGGTTCAACAGTTCAAATCTCTTTTGTCCAAAGATATAGGCATCAATGATCAACTAGATAGCTCCTCCATTAAAATATAAAGTATAATTTCTTGGATACTCACTCAAAATTAATGACTTAGTAAGAATTTATGAAAAAACTCATTCAAACCAATTGAGATTGCATATATCGACATGAATGTTTACATCTTTTAAATCCTGTGAATAAAACCCAATTCACCAATACTTATCATCTCTGTTTCAATATTTTTAAGTATGATATACCATAAAATAAAAGTACACTGGAATGAAACTCCAGCATTCATATGAATGACACAAAGATTTATTTGGTCAGAATAATGGTCCAACTCCACTACATCATTCATATCAATGACACACATATCTATTTGGTCTGAATAACGGTTTCCAATTTCCATTCATTGAATATTATTGCAAATTTTCAATATAACAAGAATATTTGGCTCTTCATTCAAGAGCAGTGACAAAGGTCTGTACTAAAAGTTAAGATATTAAAATAAATAGAGCGTATATACAAGGAGGGTTAAATCAAAACCCATGAGAAAAGCAAATGAGTCCAATATAGAGACATCTAATAAAATTGTTGCCCCTCTGAATCAAGAAGCCCTTTCTGAAGCAGAAGCAGATGCAATAGAAATGAAGTAAGCTATACAAGTAGAAGATTATGTTTTACTGGTTAACATGGGGATGGTCTTGGAGAGGCCTGACTATTTACAATGCCATCAGACATGGGTAAAGATTTAATCAGGCATATATGTTAATATGGGAGGAATAATCAAGGGTTCCAGCTCCTTCCCATCCCATCCATTCCTCCCACTCATCGCAATAATCGTTAAGGCCATCCATATAGTAATCGTCGGAAACATTTTGCTGATTTGCTTGTGCCAAACTAGACATTACAGACTGTTCATTCATCACAAAAATAAATACAATCAGTAACATTGGCATGCATAAGTATCTAATGATCTAAAAAAGAAAAATTTATATAAACAAAATCTGTTTTTAGAATAACAGTTACCTTATAAGCTTGATTGATCTTGAGAAATTGAATTCCACAGTTATCTCCTTTGCAAACATCAGGATGATGCTGTAACCAGATTAAAACAACACATCAGTACAATATGATTTTGTTCACATATTAATGATTGAATATGGATCATAAATTTAACTAAAATTGCTATGATCTAATAAAATTTATGATCTATAAAACAGGTACACAGACAGAACATAATGTTTCTTGAAAAAATTCAAGAATGTGTGAGATGGATGTTTTCAAGGATTCTAATTTATACAGGCTCATATGACTAATTTCTATCTGTGATCTGTAGCATGCTCCTATAAAACATGTACACAGACATAACATACTGTTTCTTGAAAAAATTCAAGAATGTGTGAGATGGTTGTTTTCAAGTATTCTAATTTCTACAGGCTCGTATGTCTAATTTCTATTTGTGATCTGTAACATGCTCTTTAGCTTCAGAAATGGAAAATTATTATTTAAAAGAGGGATTATCTAGTTTCAAGTGGGCACGTTCATATACCTGCAACGCAAGGCGTCTGAAGGCAGTTTTAACATCTTTCTCATTTGCCCCAGGGCTCAATTTCAGAGTCTCGTACTCTTCTTTCATCCCAGGGAAAGAAACAGAGGCCATCACAGTTACATTGCTCCTGCCTCTCTGTAAATTCTTGTGCTCTCTACTTTTCTTTATCAAGAATGAATTCCCCATAAGTCTTCCAACAGCGGCAGCCATAATCTCTAACAAAAATACGCTGATCAAGAAACGGAGCTTGAATACCAACTGCAAAATAAGCCACTCTAAAGGTCCAGATACGAGAATTGCCGTACGAAAATCCAGGTAGAAAAAGAAAGAACGGAGATTGTTACAAATTTGGGTAAGATAATCAAAGCACAATTGAGGAATAAGATAACAATTGAGGAATAAGATAAGTAGGTTATGCTTTTATATAACGATCCCACTTAACAAGGTGGATTTGGATAAGCCCGGAGAAAACGAGATTTCACAAAATCAACGGCTGAATGATAAGATTCCCATTTGAAAAAACCAATGTAATGCACCCCCACTATTGAATTATAATATATTAGCACATCCACATAATTTGAGGTTGAAGCAAGTTTATAGGGATTAAATGGTTGAGAGATTTCAATGGAATGGAAGACTCTTTGATTAACTGGTTCAACTTTGAGCTATCCATGCATAGATACAAGTTATCCCTCTGTTATCCATTTATCAACTATCAATTATTTTTATATTTCTTTATTTTATTATACATTCTTCAAGTTATTTACCATGAAGTTTTGGTTATCCATTCATTAGCTATGAGTTATCTATGCATTGGTACCAGTTATCATTCATAAACTACCAATTATTTTATATATATATATTTTATAATTATTTATTTAGAATTTTGAACAACTGCCATAAAATCAATCTATCCACAGTACACTTGTCTCATCCTTGTGTTTGAATAAAAAGACACTAACCTTAATCTACCCCAAATCTCAAATAAAAACGTCATTCAACTTAAATATAACAAAATATATCCAGCCCCTTATCTAAAAAAACATTTGATAAGAAGCCTTGCCCTCTTCCGATTCTATAACTGAATAGTACTAATTAGAAGCATTAAATGCTAACAAAAGGTTTAATTGTGAACATTATCCGGTATTTGTATTTATTTTCCATTGTACTTCGTTCCTATCCACTTCCGCGTCATCGAAATATGGTTAACATTAAAATTGCCCGGTTACGACTGAAGCTGACCATGTGAGGTCTTCGACCTCGTCAACGTTGGCTTACGGACTTCGTACACGTAGATGGATTAATGCTGACTCGTCGAAACTATCTTCTCTATCTACAAGCCACGCATCGGCTGACTCGAAACAACGTGTCCAATTGTAAAAGATGACATGGCAGTTTTGAACGCCTTAAGGTAATTGTAATGCAATTGACTCGTCCCCTCTTCTTGAAGATAATTACCGTTAATATCTCACTTTTTATAATTTCGGTAGCTATTCAAAATGGATAATAGTTACTACCTATCTTTCAATGTTGGGTAGTAGTTAATTAAGATTTTTTTTAAATAGCAAAACTTATTATTTGGGAAATAATATATATTTGTTTTTTATTTTTAAATGTAAGTTGATTTATCATTATTATTTATCAAAAATCACATACTTAATTTTATTTTATAGTTGGGAGTTGAGTTATGTGCAATTCGTGTGATAACGTGTAGTTGAGCCATGAATTATAGACAAAGGGTGATTAGATAACTTATTTGTGCCACTTAACTTGTTGCCTATCCATATTTACTCGCCACTAGTTAAATAATTGCGCTAGTATAATTGTTTGTTTCAAATTTGGAACAACTACCATAAAATCAATGTGGATAGTACACTTTTCTCATCCTCATAAAGTAATATAAACATCTATCAATATAAAAAAAAATTATAAATATAAAATATTAATAAATTAAACAAATTTTAATTTCAACTTAAAAAAAATTAAAATTTATATTGTTAAATATATTTATTATTACTCTCAAACACAAAATCTATAACACTTAACTATACCCCACAATAGTGCTTTGGTTACTACCCAATGTATTATATTCGCACTTCTCCTTTCTCTCCTCACCTATACTCTGTAACATATCTATAGAGAGAACAATCACTAATCAATATTATTTATCAAGCATACTAGAACCATTTTAGAATATTATTATTTTAGTTTCCTTATCAAGATTGCATTATTGGTTATGTATAGTTTTTTCTTTTCTTTCAAGGTTATTGGTTGCGACGTCTCCTGACCCCAACTTGCATGGCCAGCAATACTAAGCCTTTTGTAGGCCATTTAATGCAGCTGCAACAGGCTTGATGCTCGTTAGATCTCAAGCAATAGGCTGATGCTCGTTAGATCTCAAGCAGCTTGAGATCTAACGGGCATAAACCTGTTGCGGTCGCATTAAATGGCCTGTAGTAGGCTGAGTACTGCTCGCCAACTTGCATGGCTAAATTTCCGTCCCTCATGGATCCAATTTATCATTCATATAGGTCAACTTGTATGGCTAATTTCTCATCCCTCTCATGGCTCCAATTTATCATTCATATGTATATGGCATATAAAAGTATTAAATAACTATAAAGCAAGATGCCATAATTGTGAAAAGAATCTACATTTATTATACATCTTTTCAAACTTTTATGGGCTAACCTTAAGCATCATATTGACTAGTGATAAAGAGTGGAATCTCAATGTTTATAAAGATTTAATTAAAACTAGCATACCTCTAAAGTAGGGGAAATTAAACATCGACAAAAATTTCGATATGTTTTAAAAATCAAAGAAAGTTATGTGCAGATAATATAAGTTTATGTGATGAAAGCAAGTCTAGGAAAATAAGTGAAAATAACTTACATCAAACTTCTAAATCGCCATATAAGTGAAAACAAGTTTCCTCCAAAAGGAGTTTTGGAAGTTTTAGGTAGATTTAGAGAACCTTGAAACCCCTAGACGTGGAGGAACTATACCTTTGAAACCAAGACCTGCCTAGATGTGGAGAGACTATACCTTTGAAATTGAAACTTGAACTATGTGAGACATCAAAATTTCTGCACATCATAATTTGCACAAGCGACACCATTTTTCCTATCGACCATTCTCGTGGGTACTCCTATAATCTCATGTATTGAAGATCATTGAATGGCCAAATAAGCTTGATAGGTGAAGAAAATATTTTGTTTCAAGTTTTTAATATCCCAAGTCAATATTCATATTGAATATCAATAGTATATAGTCATGATGTCCATTAGTAGCTTGTTGTTTAGTTTTCATGACATAATGGATGCAGAAGCCAACCCCCTTCCGCGCACATATTGTAGCTCAAGGGGCACAAGTTTTGATAGACGTAACAATTCCATTGAATTTATTTTTTACCTTTTCTCTTCACACATAATTACATGACCAAAACATACACATATATCCCAATAACACTTGACTGTGCACGTGAAGGGTGGTTTTCCCATTCTACTTGAAATGAAGAAGGATGATTGGTAGCCTTCTATCAACCGGGGATCAAGTTTGCTCTTTGCATCCAAATGTAGTGGTTCAACAACTCGACAATCCTAACAAATTTTGACAAAATTAGTATTTTAATTAAAGGAATGATTGAACACTTCAACATGTCATATAGCTCAGCTCAAAACCAGAGGAAATCCAAGTCAATATTTTGATCGAACTTCCATTTAGGGGATCACAGTGCTCGCAAAAGAGGAGTTTTGTAGCATCTCATCATCTTATCCATCCCATTGTAATGTAAAGTAGACTCTGGCATTTTTTGTTAAGCCGTATGAGGATGTATTTGAAGTAGTCGGGGCTAAAAGGAGGTCATTCCATTGAGCAAAGGAGAAGGAGTGAACATGATTCTTAGGGACACTCTATGAAATCTCCCTGGATCAAGTCGACTATTGACTATCAAATTCACAAAGACTTAATAATAATTTCAAAACCATTAATTAATACATTGCAATACAATACAACATATCTCAATTATTTCCAACTCGGTCCCATTTGCAAAAAATGTGATAGACAACCTTGGTGCCTATGACTCACCACGTTTAAGGTATGCATCCAGAGTCACGAAAACCACACACTAGAGTGAAGGAAACCACGAGTTCATCAAAACCATGCCACGCTTAGGACATACATCTTGAGTGAAGGAAACCACTAGTGCTACGTTTAAGGCATGCATCCTAGCTCACTGTACCTTTGCACTTTGTCCAAGTAACAATGTTTGTTTGTCTATAGGTCTGAATTCTTTTGACATATCTAATATTAGCTCTCGAGTTGTTCTATCTCTTCCATTACAACTACTATACAATCTGTAGCAAAATTCAAACTATTGTATAACAAAGGGTCCATAGAAGAATGGAAGAACACCATCAAGACTTACGAGAACATTGCAGAACAAAGCTTCATGTAGCTTGTTAGAATGACGTTCGAAATACTTCAAAACTAAGAAAAGCTACTATAGAACCAAAGTATATGCAACGATTAGATGTCCACTGGAGGAATTCAAACAAGGTTGCTACATTTTGTAGCAAACTTCAAACAGGGCCTTGATGGCACTAATGAGTTAAGATAGGGATAATCAAACAAGAGGATAACCCAATCTTAGTCCCGCTCCCAATTGCGCTGAGAAGAAGGAGGTTTTATGACAACAACAATAATTCAGTTGATGCTATGGCCATGGAAATGGTTAATTATGCTCAGGCACATTCACACCCTCCAAATGGTAAAATCCTTTCTCTCTTAGACGCATTAGACATGGCTACATATAATTTTCCTTTTGACTTGAGCTATTTTCTCTAAAGCACTGTATTAAAACGTCCATCCTAGTAAAGAAACCTAGATTTCCCACAATTTTTGCGTAGGGCATTGAGAGTTTTAGTCCTTTAGATCCAAACTATGGTTCACTTCACACCCTCTCTATACTTAGGAAAGCAGGGACAAATTTCTCTACAACAACCAAGGAGATCTACTTGAAGAAGATAGCCTTGGGAAGAACTATAGTTGAGGTCTAGATTGTGTCCCATATAGGTCACTGGGAACAAAACAAAGATACTTAGATAGGAGCTACTACTGTTGGCAGCTTAGAACGATAATCTTATATTTGTGAGTAGCACCTACTACGTTGACAAACCCAACCCTCCATATATCCTCAGAAAAATTACACAAGGGGACCGTTCCAACTTTAGAAGTGAGATAGTGAAGTAGACAGACTTCTTCCTATCACCAATCCTTTCTTTCGAGCCACAAAATTGTTCCGTAAGTATTCGTCGGTCAGATATTTCCAGTTCTTGTTACTCTGGAGAAAGGAAACCTGCTGCTCTAGAGAAAGTAAACCTGAAGGTATATACAAGGAAGATACTCATATGGGTCTAACGCATGCTTCTGAAATTACAGAGGTGCCTTATTACGACGCATCTACCTATACACAGGTATTGAGATACTTTTTTTTTAGTTTTCTCAATGCTTTTATTTTAGCCTATATATTGGACAAGTGCATGGCTAATTTTATTTTATTTTGTAGTGTGTACCCTATTCTACAACGTCACTTTACAATGGAGGGATTCTTCGAAATCCCAATTTTGATAATGGAACCAACAACTAGACCGGTTACAGAAGCGTGAGTGTAACCCTATGAATAGAGAGTCGGGATAATGGAAACAAATATCAGGAGATCCAGTATAATGATATTGCTCAAGAGGCAAACTCATGGCGAATTTCTTTAATAGATCTACTTCAAACATATAAATATGTTGAAAATACATAGATATAATTAGTTACTATGTTCGTGGAGAATGAAGGATAATAAACCCACATTTAGAGTGAATTGACGTAACTACACAAAATTGATGAGAAAATTGCAAATCACCTCAGAGAAAGCATATTCATGGTGTGCTAAGCTTTGCAAAATGATGGAATAGACTACCCATTAGGAAAATAGACTCCATGACTACAGTTTCATGAGTTTTTGAGCTGGTTAACGTAAAACCAACACATTCTAAATTTTTAAATCAGACTGATATTGAATCATAACTCCCAAATGTTATGGATTTCTTCTTTCATTTATTATTATTATAACAGCCCTAGATTAGAAAGCAACTCGAACCTAACCCAGTAATTTCCAATTTGTAGCGACAACAGAGATTTTCCAGAATTTATTTTGTGCTTGTTTGAATACTTTCAAAATATAAGAAAAGCAACAGCTGGAAGATTAAACGTTAAGGTCGTCGAAAAGGACACGCAAACATGCCCTAGATACTTGTCCGACCATATTTATAAAAGCTTTATTGTAAAAGGTTAGGAAGGTCGATATTGTGACAAATATTTTGAAATTGTGATATTTTTTAACCTCCAATGATGTAATTGAATATTATCGAAGGCCCAACGTGATAAAATTCAATTGCATAATGTTGTCTAGATGACTCATATCTAAGGATTTGACTTACTTGAAGTAATATGGGTCATTCACGGATGACCTTGCATGTTATCTCTTGAGTAAATGGTTTTGTGTGAATGACCCAGATTGATTGAACTTCACAACATAACACAATCTTGGCTATTGACACTCTAAATCTCAATTTTACCTTTTTTCGTTATTCCCCTCTATGTGATTAGGATTAGATCGTGAATCCCTTTAGGAAGGATTACTATAGTTGTATGGGAATATATTGCATAGTTGGGATTTGATTTTCTCTCGGATTTTTTGAAGAGACAACAAACCTTTAACCTTAACTCTAAACTTTGTCATCCAAAAAATCCCCATAAAAGAGAATTATTATAACCAAAAGCATTTGAACTTTGAAGAAAAATAAATTTGATATTTTTTTAAGGATTTAAATAATGAATTTAAATCTCCTACCAAATAAGACCAATATGGAAGGCTTTGATAATAATTTTACTACGTCTATCTCTACTTCCATTAACAAGTTCTCTATCAAGGTATGGTGTAAAAAGGAAAATAGAAATGCCAACTCTTGGTATGATAAAGAGTGTAAGATTGCTAGAAAATCCATTAGGGACACCTCTAAAAAGTCCTTAAAGTTTGATAAGATAAATAAGTACAAATCCCTAATTAAAGGGAAAAGAAGGTACTAGAGAGAGAGAGAGAGAGAGAGAGAGAGAGAGAGAGAGAGAGAGGCTTTTTCAACTCTCTAAGCTAGATCCTAAGAAATTATGGAGGCAAATTCTGACTTGTAAAACTAGAGAAAATAATGTGATTCTCTTGAGGGATTATACTTTCCACCTTAAAATGCTCTAAAAATCCATTGATGTAATGGACAACATCCAAACCCTTTCTACAAAGGAATATATATATATTTTTAGAAGATATAGAGTTTAGGGTTAAGCGGTCTGCAAAAGGGAAAGATAAGGACATCGAAGGCCACAAAGAAGAA
The DNA here is from genome assembly GCA_001517045.1 of Pseudotsuga menziesii. Taxonomy (NCBI): domain Eukaryota; kingdom Viridiplantae; phylum Streptophyta; class Pinopsida; order Pinales; family Pinaceae; genus Pseudotsuga; species Pseudotsuga menziesii. The sequence continues at coordinate 128,381 of LPNX011003356.1, forward strand.
ATGTTACAAATTGGAGGGCCTATCCTCATACCTCACAACCACAAGCTCTTTAATTTAGTAGTCAAGTAGGGTTTCCATAAACCTTAGAAGTAGTCAAGCCTCATTATTTTTGGGGGCTATAATTACATTTTTTTGTAACCATAGGTGGTGTCATTACGATCGAAACCCTAAATCAACCCCTAGATTGAAAAGTAGACCTCCCAAAATCATCGCCATTTTCATTCAAGGTTAAATTTGAAAAAAGGTCACTTTAAACAACCAAAGTTAACCAAAAGAAAGAAGATAAAAATTCAAATTTCACAATTTATAAAATAAAATTCAATAAAAATATATTGAATAAAAATTTTAAAATCATATTACAAAATTAGAAAATTTATTAAAAAAATAATTAAAAATTTAAAAATGAAATAAAAATTAAAATAATTAAAATAATACAAATTTAAGAAAATTTAAAAGTAATAAAAAGGAACATTTTAAATTTTTAAAGTTTTTTCTTTAAATATAAAAAAAATACATTTTTTAAAAATTTATAAAACAAAACTCCAAAAAAACAAAATTAAAATTAAAAAATTATCATATTTTAAAATTTGAAAAAAAAACTCATCCCTCCTGTCAAAACCTCAAATTTTCACAAAAATTTAAAAAATAATTAGATAACAATAAATGCTAAACCTGTTGTTTACTAACAGCTAACAGTTGGCACAAATGAAACAGTCAAGCAATTAGTTTCATTAAATTCTAAATTAATAACTTAACAGTTTATTTTTTGTAGCAATAATAAAATCTTTTTTGTGTGTTGTTTTCTTCAGTTTATTGATTAGTTCTTTTATATCAGTAGGTGGAATCTACTTTTGAATCCGGGGCTTACTTAGCAATCGTGCTAACGCAGATGAATACTGTTTCTTACAGGTTCTACAGGTATGATCGATCGAGTATATTTCTAAAAGATATTTTAGTGTCAGCAATATTTTGTTTGCAAATTAAAAATCATAGTAAAATAAGCTGCTAAACTCTAGACGGCTCCGATAAGGTAAAACCATTTGGTCTTCATCAGTTTTTCAAGTAAACAAGTTCAGAAGTAAGTAACGGCAGTATAACATGTTTGCGACTCTAAACAATAGAATCTCAGTTACAATTATTTCTACTTTTGTTCATGTAATTTGTAATGTTATAAGGATCGCTTTTATCAGCGTTTAAGTATTAGTACAATATCTTGACTGAGTAGCAATTATTCCAAGATTCACTTCTGCCATAAACCTACAGTCTGATAAACTTAGGCAGTGTCAGTTTGATTATATAAGCTGCAAGCCAACAAGCCTTCCTTCATAAGGTCATTGTTTACCTATACTTTAATTTTCATATTAAACCCTGAGGTTCTAATAACTTTTGGATTCAAAAGATTTATTCCTATTTTACTTATCTTGCTTAGTTTTATAACTACTTATTACTAAATTGTCCTGATGAATCTTTTAGTAATTTCCTATTTGAGTCGTAACTCTAAATTCATCAACGTAATGTTGCTATGAACTGTGCAGCAAAATTCCATAGCAATACTCTTACGATAAGTTTTTTCTTATCACTTCAAAGTTCTGTCATTATTGAGTGGTTAGATTTTGTGAGTCTCATAGACTTGCCTAACTGTTGTTTGATAGACATTTAGTCTATACTTAGTTTACAAATAACCACGTATTCAAATTAAAATTTGTAATCCTTTGCACTAATTGCACTATAATCATTCATAACCTTATGACTGATGATAATGTTATTGCAAGAGATTTCATCAAATATAATTACAATTTTATTATAAAGAAAACTATAGTTCTTTATTAGTTAGTAAGAACTCTCCCAATACCACATAGATCTCTTATCTATTGTAAAGAAAATTTGATCTTCATATATATCAATTAACATGCATGAATTGATTACTAAATACAATATAAACCGCGTTTAACAAGAATTTATGCCACCATTCCAATTGTAATTGCGACATTGTAATACATAAGGTTTATAATGAAAAAGGGTTTTATGCATGGTTGATTATCGGGCTTCTTAACAATGTTTAAGTGTCACCACGAGGGATCAACGTGTCCAAATAATGTTGAACATTTACCTCCTTACATTAGCAAATGATATGGTGCAAATTCTAATCAACGTCATGGCAATTATTGGGATTATACTATGGTTTTGAAATCTCGTTCCAATGATTAATAGTTGGTTTTGGCTCTACGCAGGCACCATAGTTTTTGACCCACTGCGTGTTTGATTATTGGAGACCATGTGGCTGTCTACTGACCATGCGTCGGGAATATATAATATTGCTTGTGACCTAACCCTTATCATTGTTTCTCCGCATTCTTTGCTAGCCTTGAGGCTGCTCGGCTTGGCCTTTCCATGGCAGTCGTCATTCTTCCTCACTCTGGTTGTTTTGAGCCTTGATGTAATGCTGCAAGTGTTTCTAGTGTATGGTTTGGAAGCCGTTTTCCATGGCTAGGTTCTTATTCTGCTCATAGTGGAGAGATTTGATACCCTTAGCTCGCAGCCTGTGCAATCTTCATTCGTTGTCTTGTAGCTTCCATTGTGTTTCAGTATTTAGTTATTGTTCTTGTGGCTCGCCGTTGGGTGAGATATGCCCTTGCATGTTGTTAAGTGAAACCTGTAGGTGACAGTGCTCGTTGAGGTTGCTCGCTATTTTCTTCTGGCAGGTAAATGAATGGCTCGATTTCAAAACTTCATTGTTAAATTCATTATGTTGTTACCGTAGTTTATATTAGTATAATTATTTAACGGTATTTTGTTACTTTGGTTATAGGTACTCACCGCTGTTAAGCTTGTTTAAAAGAAGAAAAGACAACCCCTTGCGAAGGCCGTGGCTCGTAGTTCAAACTCGGATAAGCCCTGTGGTCTGAAAGATGGATTCTCACTCTGTTAGTGTTAGGGTGGTCATTGGACTCTCCCAAGGTTTTGGAAACCCTCTCTTGTCTTGTCACGAGTTATATTATTGTTTTTAATATTGTTACAGTGTAATGCCCCGGTTTTGACCCCGTTACATTAGATGTATATGATGTATATATTGTAATGATCATGGTGTGGAGCTAAAGGCCAAGGCCCCGCCATTGATCGGTAATGCTATGTTTTGGATTTAATTTTGTCACCGAAGGTCTATCGGGGCATGCGGCATATAATATGTTGGCCGTCATGTAAATATGCATCATAATTAATTAATGGACACAACCAGCTACGGTCGCGGCAACTAAATCGAATGGGGCATGATTTCCTAAGGATAAGGGGGGGGTGAAATATTTAACCTATGGGCCAATGGGGAAAAGCCAAATGTCTATGAGAAGACCCATTAAGCTGTCAACTACCTTTCTTGTCTTTTTCCCCAATCATTTATTTCTGCCAGAATGTGGATGAGTTAGTTATTGCATGGAATGGGAAGAGTATGGGAAACCAAATTCGAATTGGGCAGAGACCCATTTTTGAAAAACGTGTTCTGACTTCCTTGGCAAGGAAAATGCCCAAAAACGTATGACATTCTGCCATACATCCACGTTTTTCCATTTTCCTCACGATTCTCCTTCACGTTGGAGCTTTTGGGAGCAGCTGGAGTTTTTCCTGTGTTTTTCCTTCCACGTTTTTGGCTGTTGGCTTCATTTTCCCATGGATGGGAGGTCGTTTTTGTAGTGCTGGGGATTGGGTTGTCTTCCTCATGTTTTTGGAGCTGCTGGTGCATTTTCCATTCATGTTTTTGGAAGTTTCATGTGTTTTTACCATGGCTGTGAAGAGCCATTCACGTTTTTGGCTGTCTCACTGACTATTGGTCTCACGCACAGACTATTTGGGGCATTTTTCCCTGCTGTGAGTTGTGCTCACTGATAAGCTTCAGGACTGTGTGTTTTCCCCATGTTGTGAACCATTTTTTTTTGCTGTTACATTTGGGGCTGTGTAATTCTTTTCTCCTGTTTAAGCTGTAATGGCTAAATTGGTTGCCTGAGTGCAATGGTTGCTCTTTGGACTGTGTGAGGAGTAAGGATTTTGGCTTGGTTGCTTGATAAACCTGGTGTTAGAAACCACACAGACAGAACTAGAGGGCTGGCCTTCTTCTCCATCACCCCTGAATAGCAATGGAAGGGAATGCAGGGCCTGAGGGACTGTGTAGCAGAGAAGGGACTGATTCCTTGTGTTGGGTGTGGATGGGTGTCTTAGAGGTCAGGCTAGTTCTGGTGTGGGTATTCTTGGCTCTGTAATGAGCTCACCAGCTTAGCAATTTGCCTTCTCCAACTCCTGGATGGCCTGATAAACCCAACTTAGTTGGCTTGGCTGTGTTTTGGTTACCTTTGGCTATGTGTTAGCCTGCTAGTTCCCTTACTCCTTGGAGAATCATGCCCAGCTCGGGGGTGGCAGCGTTGCTGAGATATTGATGAGCACGCTGGCCTATGGTTGGGTGGAACGTTGCAGCGACGTAGCTGGTTGCGGAGCAAGGCTCTCATAAGATAAGTGATCTTGTGTATTTTACCTCTGAAATTCTATATTTACTGTTAATGAAAATGAAATGAACATGTTGAAATAATGATTGTGTGAATGCATGTTGTTTCCGCTGTGCAAGATGAATTAATTAAGCTGTGTATGATGAACAATTGAATTTGTGCATGTTACACTGTCATGCATTCTTCTCAGCATTCTGTTTTAGCAATTCAACAATTTATTTAATCCTGTACATGTTCATGGGCGGTTAGCCCGGTCTGATAATGCTTGGAGTCGCGTCCTCCCTTTCCGGTCGGAGGCATGGGGACGTGACATACAGGCTGTTGTGGTCATACTTAAATCCAAACCCTTGTTAGGGTGGACTTAATTTGTATTGTGCATTGTGCTTAGTCGAAGCTTTGGCTTCACAGTTGGGTTTAAGTTTGTAAATTTTGATAATGGTAGTACAGTGGTAAACTCGTTTTGGTTGGCGGGAGTCTATACTATACTTTGGGTAATTCTAGGGTTTTTACCCTTCCTGAATATAATAAAATTATAAACTCAATTGAGTGCTTTACAAGGGTTTCATAATTTGAAAATTAAGGCTGATACTTACAGCCGTAACGTAAAATCTTACTTGTTTTAATTGAAACTATGAATTAGGGTTTGTCCTGTAAAACCCTTGTTTTGATTTATACTATTCTTGTTATAATAATTACACTGTTTTTCCATTTTATTCTATTTGTCCTTAAAGGACTGTGAGTAGATTATTGACTGGTTAATGATGGGTACATATTTGATGTAAATTTTGGTTAATTATTTTGATACTTGTAATGTAATAGTTTTAAGGGTTTTAACCCTGACATTTATTTCTATATATGTATGCTGTTATCAAAAGAAAGCATTGTTTCTCTTATAAATACATTCATACAGGTTAATTAGTATTATAGTTTATTTTTGTGCAAACATTTTTAGTTAATAGTTTTAAAAGAACTACCCTATGTGTAAACTAGGTTACTAGAGTATTTAAAAATACTTATCGATTATGCTCAGAATATGAGCTAGGTTTTACCTTCTTTTTAACTTTGATAGAGTATTATTTCCCGTGTTATTATCTTGTAAATTTAATTACGATTACATAGTTTTCTTCACTTTGTTTTTATGAAGTAATAGTTTATAAATATCACTGTTTAAGGATAATAATAATATTATTTGTAATTATAATATTATTATCTATGTATAATATATATTCTTAAATTTATGTTGGTTTTTATTTGTATAATAATTACGACTAAGAGCAATCTGTAATATTTGTGTTATTTAATACCATTGTTTCTGTAGACATACTGAAAGAATATAAGAACTTTCTTACCTGTTAGTATTATTTACATTTATACTATCTGCAAAAGTATAAGGATAGTTTCTTATAATATTAACTAAAACCTAAGTTACTACTATCCTTTAGCTATTAAATCTAAGAAAGGAATACTGTAACATTTATCATAATATTAACTATAGTTCAGATAGATGCAGAAAGATTAGTTGTCACTAAAGAAAAAAAATAAACTATTTGTATTATTTTTACATCTTTTCTTAACATAAATGGTAACTTTCAACTGATAATACTAGTTCTTCTACTTCAATGTAAATGTACAGTTTATAGAAATAGAAACTGTGTAGAAAATAATTTATATACTTAAACATACTAATGTCAATCAGTAATATGAGTCTTGTTCTGTACTAACATGCTATTTACACAGTCTATTTCTGACAACATCTCTACAAAACAATTTCATTTACTTTCTAGAAAACAACTATCTACTGAGAAGTAACATTTCATTACTCTGAAAACATAAATATTCGATTCATTCATATTCCTATCATACTTCATTTACTTAAACACACTACCTGTGATAGAGTACGATCTGGATTACTCCAGATGGGGAAAAACACATGTAGGAGTTATCTTTCATCATAGTACAGATTCAACCTTGAAACAACTAAGAGATTTCAACACAACATAACATATAATTTTTCATTAATTGCTCACACACAGATATAAATATAACACAGAAATTTAAAAGATAATGGAACATGTCTTTAAAGCTAGATGACAACAACAATGGGAGGGCGTTCCTCCCTACCAACTCCTGGAGAGCGCTCAAACAACGACTTCTCAAGACCCCCAAGCCTGTTCTAGTCTCCTTGGCTGGAAATAGGTGGAGCAATCAACAAAGCACTAGTCTTGAGACTCAATACCAACTCTGCATATTGCGGTAAGATCTTTCAGCTGCAAAGCTGTACTAGATCAACTTCCTATAGTTTACCCCTCAAATACCTTCCTTCAAATTTCCCTTTCCCAATGAATTCCTTGAAGTGCATTCACCTAAATGATTCTTCTCTTGGAATGAGTAGCCTTAGCTCTCTACATTGGGTACTTTTATTAAGATTTCCTAGGTCTTTTTGGGTTAGTTGTCATTAATTGAGCCACCTGCTCTTATCCCATTTTCTTGGGGGATCATGACCCCAAATGTAGGGAGGTTGCCACCTGCAACATAGGAAGTGTTTGAGGATGCTGCCACTTGTATTTTTGCTCTCCACCTAGTTCCCTCCACAACTTGACTAGTAACACTCTTTTTAACAGCTCTCCCAAGCTGTTGTCTCCACTGTTATTTATTTAAAAATAAAATATTCAGAATTACATTCCAAATCTTTTGACTCTGATGAGTCATCAGTTTCAACTTAGCATTAAATTTAACATAATGTCTTGGAATCAAATAAAAATAAGATAACATTATTTTACAAAATTGTGGAATGTGACACCTCCCCTCCCCGACTCCGACCCCCACTCTTTCCCCTTCCCTTTCCTCGCCCCGCTCCCCTTCCCTGCCACCACCCACTCCATCTTCCCCCACCCCGGTGTCCCCTCCCTCTCCCCTCCCCGACCCCCTTACATCTGCCCATCCACTCCATCACCCCAACCCCACCCCCCTTCCATCCCCCCTCCCCCCTTCAATCCCATGTCCCCCTCCCTCTTCTCCTNCCCCCCATGCTCCCTCTTCCCATCCCCTCCGCCCATTTCCCCCTCTTTCTCCCTCCCTGCCCCCCCACACCGAGCCCCATCTCCATGCTCCCTCTCCCACCCTCCCTCTCCATATCCTTGTCCATCTCCTCCCTCTCCCTCAATCGCGTCGCCCGAGAGCCACCAATGCGATTCTAAGAATCATGTCGCTTAACATGGGGAGGCCATGGAGGGGGATGGAGGGGGAGATGGGCAACGTGGAGGGGGAGATGGGAAGCATGGTGGGGGAGAGGGACATGGATGGGGGAGGGAACGGGGGTAGGAACTCATATGGATAATTTTAAGAACACCCTTGAAATTTATATGTATAATAAATGGGCGAATCTCCCTAATATATAGGAAAAATTGAAGGCTATTTTATCAATAATATAATATGTGTGTGCGTGTATATATATATATAGGATTATATTTCAATCTATTGTAGAATCCTGTAAAATCTTTGAAAATATTTAGCTAAATTATAAGGTATTGTAAAATATTGGAGAATATTTCACTAAATTATAAAATATCATGAAAACTTGCGAATATTTCATCAAATTATAAACCTTGTAACATCTTGGTGAATCTTTTGCTAGGAAGACTCAACTTTTGATTATGCGTATTACTAAGGTAGTGCAATAGAAGAGCATATACCAAAGCTTGACTCTCTAGACTCCTATACCCTCAAATCAGCAAATGCATGAATGAGGAGAGGAGGTATTTATTTACACATTTCACAAGTAGTATTGGTTCAATCACAACTGGAGGTCTTGGTGAAACAAAACTACACTAACTAGATTCAAGGAAAGTGGGGACTCCACTTTTTATCTCATCCCTTAATGGTCCAATGGACACGTGGGGACCCAAATCTTTACATACCGACAAAGTAATAGAATTGAACACTTTATAGTGTGGGGTGATTATGGTGCCCAAAAACCATACAACGTGGGGTATTACCGAGACCCAAAACCTTAACATAGTGTAAAATTTTTTAATTAGCTTATTTTCCAAATCTCTCATTTTTAGGCTACCCTCTAAGAAAAAATAACATGCTTATACGTTTATAGATACAAATGCCATTTTTCCATTCTTTTGTTGACAATCAAAATATGAATTATGCCATTTGATTTAGAATTTTTAGAGTTAGTTAGAAACTTGCAATGGTTATTAGAAATAAGAACATACACTAACATGAATAGAAAGCACATTAATTCATCATCACACATATTATTAGAACTAAAGACTATTTTTTCTCAAATAAATTGAGGAGGTGTTTGTATCCATGTCCTTGAAATTTTCGAAAACATGCAAAATGTGGTAAAAATATTTTAGCACCCTGATTGAATGCAAAATATTATATATCAAATAAAATAATGTCTACCTCTTAGGTCAAACATGTCGTATACATATTATATACAAATTTAATGTAAATCAAGTATCGTGTTCCAACTAAATCATGTATTTATCATACATAACTAGATCCATTTCTAGATGATGATAGCAATTTATACACATCAAAACAAATCACCAAAAAACATTTTAATTCTGAATGACCCTTACCAAAAACAAAATATCGTAAAACAAGTACCAAACCCAAAAAATTTAGGTCACAAATAAAATTGACAAACTTGGCAATACAGACAAAAAAATATTCTAGTCACAAACTTCTCAATACAAATAAACAAATCTATCAGAATACTTTGGAAAACTCTATAAGAAGACATCCAAAATAATGACCATTCCATTATAGCCCCACCATTGCAACTAGTGTGCATTCATTTATATTACAAACATCCCAAACATAAACAATAATAGACAAAATATGAACATATACACTTTCATTAATGCCTTAGATCCAATATTAATTCAAGAGAAAGAACCTATTAAAAGAACATTTTAAACAACTAGTCAAATTCAGTTTGAAAATATAAAAACCATGTGGCATCTCTCCATCAAGAGTAGCATACACTAACAACATATAAATTTCACTCGATAGTTTAAACATGACAAGGCATAAAATAAATCATATCTTTTGATCTTTATAACACTTTCATGGAACCAATACTCTTAGGATAGAATAAAACCTTAATAACATTGAATGATCCCCAATCATCAAAAGTTCCCTAGAATTCAACAGGCCTTAAAAAGCACCTGTGATAAAAAAAAAACATTATAAAAGGTAAATTTACAATAAAACAATCAATTGTAACTATGGATTAAAAGCATAAAAAGCATGAAAAAAGAATACTATGTTAATCATTGGATAAAAAGTGTGATGAGAGTTTGTATTCTCTTATAAATTGAATGTGTGGCATGCCCCTTCAAGACTCAAGCTTTCGACGATGGAGATGTTATGTGATGATTAAAATGTCGAGAAAACTAAGAATGAAAAGTGGAATTGCATCAACCAGAACCTTCACCATGTAAGTGTAATGGGATGTGGGTGAAGTATGAATCAGTGTAGCCTTTATATAGAACAAAATATCCCTTGATTTTTCCTCCAATCCTAGAAATTGAGGGTTCAAATAAGGAATCGCATGAAATTGACTAAAAATACAGTCGAATGCAACCACATGCCTAAATTTCAAGGAAAATGGAGGGCGAAATAACCCTTGGGAGCCTCGTAATAAAACTAAATAGTTTAGTAACTTAGTTATTAATTTGTTATTTATTAATTAACAGCTTGATAGGTCACATCATTTAATGGCGACCCTTGATTTATATAAAGTCGCATTGTACTCCTTGTAAAAAGTATCAAATCAATAAATAAAATATATCTTTTGGAATTTCCATTCCAAGTTGGTATCAAAGCTTGAGGACTCCTCAAGCATGTAGAAACAATATTTAAAGGATAGGTTTGATGTCTTATCGCAAGCTTTACATTTTTCTAGTTTTTCTAGAAAAAAATAAATGATATTTAAGAAAAAATATAGGTTTCTTTAAATTCATTTGTGTTTAATATTTTTCCATTGAATTAATGGAATGGGGTGCTTATCGATGCATAGATATGACCTATGACAAAGAGGAAAAGCATAATCATTTATGTATTGTATTTACTTGCAATAATTGCAATGTGACCCACATCCACCGCCTCCTTCACCGCCATGGCTACTACCTCTTTGCTTCAAGATATTTCACCTCTTCGCTTCAACATACTTCAGCACCTCTTCGCCTCTTCGCTTCATGCAGGTATGTTGGAGACCTAAGGAGCATCTTTGGATACCCATCGAGCAGATTCAGCTAGTTAAGTGTAAAACCTATAATGCTATGTCCATACAAGATTTATGGATTTTATTTTTTATATGTAAACCCATGTTTAGATAGTAAAACATATGCCAGTTCTTGTAGATGTTAAATAAATTTATTTTTAGTTATTTATAACTTACCTTTCTTGCCTTATGACTTGTCATTCCATTGTCTGTGGAGGAGCCACCTCCACTTCTTAAATATTTAGAGGCTCACCTGCTCTCCATGCAACAACAACTACAACAAAAATGCAAATCAAAATATCAGAGTTAACATGATGCCAATTAGAGTTATCCGAATGCATCATGGATAAGCTTTGTTTGTCAAATGAATTTAATTAAACAACAAAATAAACATTTTCAGTTATCAGAATCCATCCCTCTGTTCAAGGAGTTGGTCTTATTCTCTGATAAACATGGAATTATCTCTTCCCTCATGGGAAGGATTAACTCTTTATTGTGCATACAAGCACCCTCTCTTTAGAAGTTAACTTAATGACAATCTAGTGACTAGACACATGCTGGAGTTGAAAAAAATGTGTTTGTTATGGTGGTAATTGAGTATATAGTTGTCCAAAATTGGGTTTCAGTTTCAAATCCTATTAGTTATTGTAACTTTCAGACACAACATAAGAAAGCAGAAAACAAAATGGCTAAGAAGAATACCTTGGGTTGATTAATCCCTCAGAGTAGGTTCCCTCAGCACTACGCTTGTTCTCGATGGCAACAATTGCAACAACTTCGTTCTTCTCGAAAACACCTTCAAAACCCTAAATTTAAGGTTGTAGCCGAAGCATATTCATTGCAACATATTTCAGAAGTAGAATTAGACTTGTTTGATATTCCATCCATAGACTTTACGAGGTACCTAGGTGCCATAATGAATGAGTTAGATAGCCAACACCATCGATTAGGACACGCCTACCAAACAATGATAAATAATCATTCCCAGGAGGTTGTAAACAAGGGAATACTTATAGCATAAATTGACACCCTCTATGCAGAAGTAGCTGAAACACCTTCAGAACCGGTTGCCTACAACTGAACAAATGGAGTTGTAGAAAAAAATTAAGAAGGTCAATTAGACATTGAAAAGAATCAAGGGTGAAGCTACAAAACTCACAGAACTAGTGAATTCCAGTTTTCTATTGTGAAATGCAAGCCTCCTTTCCTTCCAGCCAATAAGCAAAGCAAAAAAAGGGTCAAGGCATGGTATCATGCAACATTCGTCAAAATCTACACACTCTTCAAATCCTCCATCCTCGAACTAAAAGAAGTCCACTTGAACATTAATGAAATACGACAACCATCAATCCAATATCATGTCTATCCATCTGTATACCCTCCCGTCCCACAATTAATGAATTAAGAAGACTTCAGGTAGCATATGTTTGTTTCTTATTTCTTGCACCATTCCCAAAAAAAGATAATTGCAATATAGGGTAGAGTGAGACCCTGCATTTACCAACAACTAGTTTTAAGGTGGAAAATATAGATGAACCAAAGAAAAGACACGAAATTCCTTGCTGTGCATTTTCCATTGCGAATCAATATCTGCAGCTGGTTGTTTTGGGTGATGGTATTAAGAGTCCAAGCAACATTATGGGCCTTTTAACTTTAACTCAAATTCCATGTCATCATGTGTTAGCCAATGAAATTGCTTTAAATTTGAAATACCGTATAGGTCTTAAACACTTTTTTAATATAAATTTGGGGATAGGTATCATAAAAAAACTACTTTTTTGTTTGTATTTTCGACATATCTCCCTATGTTTTTACTCAAATTTCGATTAGGAGAGCTCGTTGGATGCAAAATTAAATTCTGCATCCAACGAGTACCCACTCGGCATACTTTTGACGGACCCCGCTACCCCAAAAACAAGAAATACCTGGAAAAAAAATGACGATGATGTCATCATCACGTTTTTTCAGGTATTTCGTGTTTTTGGGGTAGCAGGGTCCATCAAAGTATGTCGAGTGGGTACTTGTTGGATGCGGAATTCATCATGTCATCATCACGTTTTTTCAAGTATTTCTTGTTTTTGGGGTAGCGGGGTCCGTCAAAAGTATGTCGAGTGGGTACTCGTTGGATGCAGAATTCATCCAACGAGCTCTCCTGATAGAAATTTGAGCAAAAACACGGGGAGATATGTCGAAAATACACAAAAAAGTATTTTTTTTCTTTTCTTCCTCCAAAATCAATAAATATTATTTTATTAGTTTAACTATTATTTTATTAATTTTTTTTAGGAGGCCCATTTTGAGTTGAAATTTCCTCTAATGTATAATGTGCGATCGACAAGTCACTTCTGCATGCAGTTAATTAATCATTTTTTAATTCTTAAACAGATACCCAACTAGGATTGTTATTATGAAACTTTTGGTTGCATGGTATGATGACAGAAAGTTCAATGCCAAAGACAGAAGGCCAATGTTCCATTGCAATGGAATGACATGGCATAATATGCATTGTGAAGCTCATCGACACATAACAATAATTAATGGGGCATGATTTTTGTTAAAACTATAGAACAATAATTAATGGGGCGTGAGTTTTGTTAAAACCAAAGGCTTCACATTTAGATGTTAAACAATCTTGGGTTAAGAGATTAAAATAATTTGCAATGTATAGTTATCACAAAAGTATGGAGTAGATTAGTAATATTGCACTTTTTTCAACATTTACATCATTAGGTGTAAATACCTAGTGTAAAAATATGGGGAATGAGAAATGATAGTGGTCGTTGGACATAGCCATTGCATCATCTCCCTCCATGATCTCTGCAATATGTGGAAAGTTTTGAGATGTGTAAATTGAATAGTGAAATTTAATTTGCAATTATTAAGCAAGGATGCAGTCATTTCTCCCTCTGGGATACTGTCATATACCTTTAGTGAATTGATAGGGAAGATCGATCTCAGGTATTCCATTTGTGCTTAAGTGGAAGGAGAGAGAGCATTTGTCTTGCATATTCAAGAAGTTTATTGAATATATTTGCAGAGTTGTGAGTTGGAGAGGGGACACACTTCCTTCTTCACTCTATATTCTTCAGAAGAGAGGATGCACTACCTTGCATAGATGCTTAGTGAAGGAACATATATGGAATAGGATTAGCATACATTGATAGAGGGTGCACACTCATTGACAAATAGTACTTACCTAAGGAAGAACGTTGTGGATATCTTGAGGTTGGAATACTTTACAATAAAGGGAACTTTCATTCTTTTGTTTCCAATGATATTAAGGAGGGGCATATTGCATCTTAAAGGGATATCCCTATTCAGAGAGGGGCACACTTGAGGACAGTCCACATCTTCCATTAAATCTAAGCGTTGAAGAGGGTGTGTTCTCATTCTAGTGGTCAAAGTGTGGGAGTAATATCCATCTTGAATACTATTGTAGATCGTTATTGAAGGCATCTCAATTGTGACTGTGTTTTTCCCCAAGTAAATCATGCTAGCAATGTGATATTTCAGTGTACAATTGGGAGGACATGTTCCTCACCTTCCTTACAGTCTGGGTGCTTGGATTTAATTCTAAATTGCATTCCCTGTTATATCAGCCATTTCATGCAGTTGGGGGTATAGAGGAGTCCATACTTGCTCATGCAAAAAGTTTCTACAACTACCATTATTTCCAAAATTGAGATCACCATAAATTTTGTTAATATAAGGCTATCAATGTCATAAAATATCCAAATCCTAGGCTCTATCAAGCGCCGAGAGGATCAAATCTCCCGAGGTACAAACCTCTTCTCATGTATAGCACGCAAGGAGCTATTGGAGGAGAGGTTTGCACCTCGGGAGATTTGATCCCTCTCGGCGCTTGATAGAGCCTAGGATTTGGATCTAGGTTGGTTCCAGTCGTGGGGGGTGACACAATACTGGAGTTTGATCAACATTGAAAGGAACATGTTAATTTGAATTGGTGTGGTCATATCCATTGGAATTATAGGTTGGCCTGAGAAGCAACAAAGCTGTTAGATCCAAGGTATGGAAAACAAACATGGAGTGCAAGTATACAAATTTGATTGCCAACAAATTGGAGGATGTTGTTTCCGAGTACTCTCAGAATAGTGCCAGATCAATTAATAAAAAACCTAATATTTGAGCAAAGAGAGGTCTGGTTTTGGATTCTATTGGGATTTTTAGGTCATTTAAATGCAACATGAATTTAATGATCCGGAGAGAGAGAGAGAGAGAGAGAGAGAGAGAGAGAGAGAGAGAGAGAGGTACAAAGATAGTGGTGGAAATGCAAGGAGGTAGGGAGGGATATATAGGGAAAAGGAGGAGAGAGAAAGAGACAAGGAGGGAGAAAGGTCTCATTTTTGTTGTTTATAACATATTCTACAAATATCATGCACTATTTGTAATTAGAGATATTGCATGTGTTTTGTAACTAAAAAATGCTCCTTAGTTTTGTAACTATAAAGTGTGCACATGTTTTGTAACTACAAATCATGTGTGTATGATAATTGACCCATAGGGCTCAGGCCCCTCCAAACCAAGTGCTAAGGAATGTGAACATGTTTTTTTTTCTCAAATCAATTGTGGGTTTTGAAAAACTACAATTGCATTTAAAAGGTCCCTCAACATTGTGCGAGTGCCCTAGAATGTTGAATGTAACTTCATTTAGTCCAGTATTACATTGTGCAACAATAAAGTGACAAGATTCAAATGCTTTACCAGTCTCTCAAGTTTAACCTTTGTCTTTTTTCGTGGCCGACAATGATACACATCATGTCCATCTTGGAAGAATGTAGGGCTGACATATCAAAAGTGAGAAGATAAGAATGGGCACAACCAAGTTCAGATAGGCATGAATACCTCCCACATTGATTATTTATTAAAAACATATAAATATTTTATACCAAAAGGGATGCTACCTATTACCTTTCATATGCCAAAATACATATATCTATTCTTATTTGTAACTGAAAACATATTTACAAAAACCTTAACGCAGTGAATTATATTTTCAACAAAAATATAAAGAACAAAAATTCATTACACATTTATTTCTTTCTAATATAGTTTTTGTAGCTCTACATTTAACCCATTTTATCAGTGTTGCATGACAACGACACTTTTATACATCATGTAATTTTACATTTATCATATTTTGCCTAATAAAATAGTTAAAATGACTACAAGTACACATTTGCTTCTTTACAATAAACTCTTTATACAACTCGACATTTACCATATTTGATCAATAAAATAGTTATAATAAATTGCATACTTCTTATTTTGTGATTTTTTTTACACTTTTAATTAAACTCGACGTTTACCATATTTGGCCAATGAAATAGATAAATATGGAAACATCGCAACACAACAGTTGGACTAAATTACATGGTGATCGAACCCTACATTTGTCAATCTACGTCTTGTTTTCTTTGTTCTTCTCGTTCTTTTGCTATCATTTCGTCCAACTTTCTTTTTCAATATCCTTTTTGTTGTTCTGTTTTTTGTTTCAAGTTTCTTCTCGTTCTTTTGTTGTCATTTCGTTAGATTTTCTTTCTTGATAGGCTTTATGGCGTTCGGTGTTCTATATTTTCTGTTCTTCTCCTGTTTGTCTCATATCATCTTTCGCATGCATATCTTCCATTTCTAGTTCAAACTCTATATAAAAAAATGTCAAGCAGTAACATATACACTGAAATTTATGCATCTATGAAATCCACACTGAAATTTATGCATCTATTAAATCCACTCTAAAATTTATGCATCCATGAAATCTACACTGAAATCAATGTGTCCAAGGAATAACAAGTACACTGAAAATTATGCAATGATGAAACACCATACACTGAAATCGATGCAAGTCTAAAACACCATACACTAAAATCTATGCAAGTATAAAATTCAATATATTTTCTAAAAAATTAGGTGATCTAGGAGGATCAAACCCTGGACTTCACACCCATTATCCCAACCCAACACCCTTACAACTATACCATAGGTAGTTCTTATTATACATTGTAAAGAACTTATATATAAACTTGAATAATATGTTTATTTATACAAATATAAAATTTAAATTATATTTAAATATAAATATAAAAATATATTTTATTTTAAATATAAATATAAATTATATTTTTAACTCAAATTTAATTTTAAATTTTAATATGTTAAAATTAAAAAAATTAAAAATTTAAATATAGTTTAAATTTAAATTATATTTTAAGTTAAATTTAAATTATATTTTCATAGTCCCATAATTTAAAAAACCTAATTTAAAACCTTGCAAGACTATCATAAATGTAAACATTAAATTGTTTCAAACCTCGATATTATATACATTTTAATACTATCCTAAATATAACTTCGAGTGAGGATCTAGGATAATGTTAATATGATTCTTGAGTATTGCATAAATTAAAGTATATTAGTATTCAAAACATCTCCCCCATACATGGTTTTAAAACCATGTGCAAGACCTCCTAAACAACCCATGGTTTTCTTGTACATGGTTTAGGAGGACCTTGAAAATGGTTTTAAAACCACGTGCAAGGCCTCCTAAACAACCCATGATTTTATTGTATATGGTTTATGAGGCCTTGCAACCCATGTTTTTAGGAGGCCTTGCACATAGTTTTAAAACCAAGTGCAAGTCCAACATTTTTTTGCGGATAATTACAAAAAAAAATTTAACTATTTTGTTAGGTACAAACATTACAACATATCCCTATATTGGGTTGCTTTTTTGGCCGACATTGTTTTTGGCGAATAATTAAATTTTTTATTTTTTATTATTTTGTTTTGAACAAACGTTACAACATCTCCCCCATATTAGGTTTTTTTTGTCGGCATTGATTTTGGCGGATAATTAAAATTTTATTTTTTATTATTTTGTTAGTAACAAACGTTACTCAACAAAATCTCCCACATATTAGTTTTTTTTTTGCTGACATTTATTTTGGCGGATAATTCAAATTTTTATTTTTTATTATTTTGTTAGTAACAAACGTTACAAGATCTCCCTCATATTAGGTTGTTTTTTTGGCTGACATTTATTTTGGCGGATAATTAAAATTCTTATTTTTTATTATCTTGTTAGTCACAAACGTTACAGGTAATCCCTCATATTAGGTTATTTTTGTTGGCCGACATTTATTTTTGTGATAATTATAATTTTATTTTTTATGATTTTGTTAGTAACATATGTTAATCGACAAACATTATAAGGTCTCCTTCATACATGATTCGACAAACGTTACAAGATCTCCCTCGTAATGGGCTGTAGAGCTCCTCTCGACGCAATCATTTAGAAAGACTATAGTCTTCTTCATGGTGGTTGAGTTTATATCATAAGTTGGAAAATATATTGATGTACCTTGCATTGATCCATTTCCTTGGTTAGAAGTGTGATTTCTAGCTCCAAAATGGTCCTTATGCAAGCATATGATAAAGGGGAGAATCTAATTTTTGCACAATCTACAGGACATCATATGGCGTATGTCAATGGTGGTCACTACTTGTAAGTCATTGTTACAAATTTTATTAATGCATTGTTTTGTAATGAAGGGATACAATACCATTTTCTCTTCATTTGTGATTTATCATCTTGCAAAGTTGATGTCAGACATGTTCCTAAACTATGCCCATCTTGGCTTCTTGACAAAGCTTGTTGTGGGTGGTGAGGCAGTCACTGCGTCTGCTCACGAAGATCGTGACATCTTTTATGTCCATTTAATGAATTCTTGTCCTTTATTATTACCATAACTAAAAGCTTGAATCAATATTTATTCATTTAATACCAAATAAACCGTCATTTAAATATCGTATATTCTACATACTAAGTTAGTTTTAAATAGATATTTGCTTATCCTTCTTTTCTTAAGTGTAGAAGTGTGTGATAACATGTAATTCACGCATGAGGTATAGATAAAGGGTGATTAGATAACTTATTTGTGGCACTTAACTTGTTGTCTATCGATGTTAGTGACCATAAGTTAAGTGGTTGTGCTAGTATAATTGTTTATTTTGAATTTGGAACAACTACTATAAAATCAATCTGGATAATACACTTGTCTCATCCTCTTGCAATCTAGGAAAAGCATAGATGCTAGTCCACTCCAAATTCTAAGTTAATATAAACATCTATCAATATTCGCACTTCACCTTTCTCTCGGGAGCTATACTAACGTCGAGGAATATTTTGATCATGTATCATCATAAAAAGATATACTTATCATGCACACTAAAACCATTTTAATTTATTTGGAATATTATATATCTCATTTTAGTATTTTAGTCTGAACCTTAATGGTAGTCTTGATATAACAACAAATACTTTTTAGAACATATAGATAGAATCAAGATATTATCTTTTGATATAGCATTTTATGATATGTATTTAGTGAGCATATTGGCAATGACCGCCGAGTCTATGTAACTTTGATTCATACTTGAATATCAAACAATAATATCCTGACCAGGGGTTAAATTTGACGGGCACCCTTTCCCATCGGTGTAATTGTTTTTGACGGTTTTGTTAAAAAAAATTCCCTGCATATAACGTTTAATAATTTTTTTACCCTTCTATTAAAACTTATTCTCAATATGGAGAATTGATACAAATGGCATAGCAATTTGATAGAGATGTGCGTTGTTTAATCAAATCTCTACATACAATGATAGGGAAGAACACCATTGTGCCAATTAGTTATATTCTGGTGTGCTTCAACTATAGATTACCTACATCATTTTTTGGATCAGGGCATCATTTTTTTGCATCAGAGATGTGCAATGCAGGCATGGTATTAGTAGGGTTGCATCAAGCCTGATGATGGCTGCCTTGTTTTGGGCGGGAAAAAACCTCTTATTGAGTTGTGTAGTGAAAAATAATGGTGCACGACATAAAACGAAGGGGTGTAGGTAGATGGTGCAGGTGACAGAAAACAACTGTGTTTGAATTTAAGTGCCACTGAACTAGTTTTTGGGCTGCTTTTTAAACTCTAGACTGCTTTCTAAACTCTAGAAATGCAATTTTGTAATTCCAATATCAAAATCTACATATTTTTGTATTCCTTGTTAAGTCTTTTAGAGAGAGAGAAACTGGATATACCCGTTGCCTATTAAATTTTATCATAGATTCAACTTTCTGACTATAAAAGATCTATAAATACACAAAGTTCTAAATAAGTTTAACCAAATCATAAATTTATTAAAAGGTTGAACACTTCACAAATAAAAAATATCATTTTTTTTAATAGTAATACCTTACCAGAAAATTTTAACTATTTAAACATTTCTATGATAGAGTTTAAATATTTTTATGATAGACTTTAAATATTTTATTGAAGATTTGTAAAAATTATACTTAATTTCTCACTGTTTTTTTATTAACAAATGTCAATTTCCAATCAAATTCCTTCCCTAGATTCAAGTTTAGATTGAATAGTGTTCATTTATAATAAAAAAATTAAATAATATTGGAGAATTTTTTATGCATGATGTATAGAATATCGAAACTTTCCTTGTAGAGCGTGTGTTTTTGTTCTTGGCAGACGAATAGGTCTGGGATTTATAAGGGATTCTATCACTCACTAGGGAGAATGTCCTGTCACGCACTGAATATAAATTGCAGCCCATTTTTTAGTTATTTTTCAAACAAAAAAGAAATGACAGGAACCAGATGCACAACTTAGGGCTGCTTTGCAAAACCTATATCTCCATACATGATAAACATTCTTATACTTAAACCGGAGTACTAAATTGCAAGATCTTTGAAATTAGTCACCTTATACTTTAAGAAAAATAAATAGAATCAAATTTAATTCAATTAATCTTTGCAAAAATGCTTGGCAGTGTCTCGTACAAAGCATCAAGAAAATATAATGAATGTCTTAATTTAATGGCAATAGAAAGTGGGCATGACCCCTACTCGATATGGGTACCCAAATTTTTTGCTTAAAAAATAGCAATATATTTTGACATATGTACATGCATATACATGATTTGCAATATTTTTCATTTGAATAAATCATATTGAAAAAAAAACCGAAATTGCATTAATATACACAAATTATCAAAATAGGTTAACATGACAACTAAAATACATTCGGGATAACAGTCAAAAGGGAGAACCTTCATTGTTCAACATAACCTAATAAAATGAATTAAAATAAAGCAAAAAACAGTTCAACCAAATCATGGGCATTGGGAAAGCGTGTCAAAACAATTGAGAGAATACAACCAAAATGGATTCCAATGTAAACTGTTGTGTAGATATTTCCTACTAACCATAACGAAGTAGTATCAGAACTAGAAA
Source organism: Pseudotsuga menziesii (assembly GCA_001517045.1). Taxonomy (NCBI): domain Eukaryota; kingdom Viridiplantae; phylum Streptophyta; class Pinopsida; order Pinales; family Pinaceae; genus Pseudotsuga; species Pseudotsuga menziesii. The sequence continues at coordinate 149,433 of LPNX011003356.1, forward strand.
GAACTATTGTGCTATCAGGAAGTGACCTAGGAAAATCTACGAATGTCAATTTCAGAAGCATCTGTTGTGTTATCAATCTATAGGATGTCCCCTAGGAAAAACCTAAGAATGTCATTGGAATTTGGAATAGCCCAGGGAAAAGAGAGTAAGCGGCACTATCCTTTGGGTAATAAAAAACTATGCACTTTCCTAATAAACAAATAAAACAAATACTTTGCATTTAGACAGAATGAGAAACCCTTACAAGTATTATTCAAATCTCAATTTCTTTCAAGAAAAAGTGTCCCTAAGATTTTAGCAGAGGTTAAATTCTTTTTTGTTATTTCTTATCAAGTGAATTCATTTATTTTTAAAAAAGAAAATAATTGTGTCAGGCAAGGCAAGCTTTCGGAATGCTCGCATGATACAATGAATTTCCATAGGTAGGCTGCAGAATATACCTCGCAATTTCTTGAAGAAAATTGGTGCAGAATGTACCTTGTTCTCTTTTGCTGCAAGCCTCCAAGAAATTGTTGGTTCTCCTAATTTCTAAATGCTTTCTTAGGTGGTCATGGCCCTTTCAATTTTCAACCCAACAAACCCAAGAAAAGTCTCAAGCACCACGACCGCGGCCTCCAGGAACCATCCTTCCAAACTCTAGTTCCAACTTCCAAGTTCCACACCTTTAGGCGGCAGTGGGCATGCTAGTCGAACTCTCGAGTCTCGACTCTCAGCCTTAGAAAAATAAAACCCATCCTCGAGGCTCCAGGGTTTTCAACCCTACTCAAATTGTAAAACATTCGTGACTGTGAGTAGTGACTTAAGGAAGCTGCAAGCTTGCAGCTTGCGAAATCTAGAACGAGAATTAGACCCTGGAACTTGAAGGATTGAAATGGTTTATGAAGGTCTAGCCAGGGGCCGAGACAAGCTACAGGCTGCAGCAGATGTCAATTTGCCAAATGCAAATGGCATTATCCAAGATTCCAGATTCGACATAGTGATAGTAATTACTAATATTATGATTTATCAACTAACACTTTGGCCAAAACTTCAATGCAAATAATACAAGTCCATAATATAAGTCTACAAATAAGTTGTAACATTTTAGAAAAAAACATAATTTTATATACAGAGAACAAAATTACATTTTTCAGATGATCCACTATCACAAAATGATAAGTGTCCATTTGCTCAATTCACCATCACAAAAATGCTTTTACAAAAGATCATAATTGATTGTTCATCAAATTATATCCATCCAAGAAACAAAATCCATACATACAGGTCTATACAGATAAACTGCACACTGCAAGAAATATCATCAAAAATTATGATAAGATATGAGACTAACCTCAAATCATGATCATCTAGACATGCACAAATATCATAAAATCCCCACATATAAGTCTGCAAAATATATCATCGCCGTCAAAGTCTGCAAAAAATATCTATATCATCAAGTCTGCATTCACCATCAAAGTATACATAAAATATATCATCGCCATCAAAGTTTGCATATAGTATCATTGTCATCAAAGTATGTTGACCATCAAATTATACACAAAATATAAAAAACCTACACATATTACTTTGCACAAAAAACCATAAGTCCTCAAAATCAGTCATAATCCCTAACCCCGTCTCATTGACAACCTCAAACCTAAAACACCTGAAAAGACTCATATGTTTCTATTGCTCGAAACTCATGAATATGCCAATGCCCTTCAGAACATTTGCACCCTCTTTGGCTAAAGCATATGCTTTAGAATTTCTTTCTCGATAAATGTGTTTATAATCCACTTTTTCAAGAAGTTCAGAGATTCTAACGACCTCATGAATAACCTGAGTGAGCTGCATATTTTTAATTATGTACTTGCCTATGACCCAATTGATCACCAACTGAGAATCAACAAAGATCTGCAAAGTATGAATCTCATATTTTAAAGCCAAACTAAAGAGAAGCTTTAGTGAAATTAACTCTGCAAAGTTAATTGTACCCAAACCCAGGCCAGCTAAAAAGGTAAAATAATGCTCATTAGATATATAAAGTAATCCACCAGCTCTACAAATATGTGGCACACCTGTTGCCGAGCCATCAAAATACCCCCATGGGGAGGATTTATCAATGATTTCTTCAACAACCAATATTATATTCAAAGATCTATTATCCTGTGGATATGAATTCAATAGATCCAAACATAAAGAAGAGACCTGATAAGGAATAGGATCTAAATCTTCAAAACAACATTGATTTTTGGCCTTCCATATAAACCAAGAAACGATAACAGGTAAAGATTTGATAAACCTGACCTCAGCATTAAGGCACCAATTCTTCAAACAGTTTAACACTGAATTACCATGCCAAAGATTAACCATCATTAACTTAGACTCAATCTCTAACCAAACCCTTCTAGTAAAAGAACTTTCAACCCCAATATGAAAGTTAGTTTCAGCCTCCATTTTGCAGAGATAGCATCTCCCTGGTCCTTCTCTACCTTTTCTACACAAGATATCCCAGGTAAGAGATTTCCCTGGAAATAAAAACCAAGAATAAAATTTTGAATTTAGAGGACATTTAAGCTTCCAAAGAAATTTCCACCACCAGGAAATTTCCATCTCATTTCTATCCTGAATAAGATGTAAATAACCAGTTTTGGGATTGTACTTACCTGTTTTTTATTGACTCCACATCAACAGATCATCTTCACTAGTTAATCTAACATGACTGGATTTTAGCAAAGCCAAATAAGCATTCCAGGAAATGATTTCATGGTCCACAAATCCAAGTATGTCAGCATTTAGCCACCCCTGATCTTGCATAATAGATACACCTGGACAAGCAATATATTTTAGAAAATAAAATCCAGCATAGTGTAATTTGTCAATCATAGTAGAAGGTAAACTATGTCTCCATTTACAACCAATCCAAGGATCCATACCAATACGCACTTCTGCTCCAATCCCAACCCTCCAAACAAGAGACTGTCCAATAAGATCAAAAGACCAGAGAACAGCTTTCCAACATATGGAAATACCTCTTTTTTTCTTAACAGAGACCCTAATTCAATCCAACAATGATAAAGGCCTAATATATTTCTGAAGTGCAATCTGCACCCAAAGACATGTTCCATGAATAAGATTCCACACACTTTTTGCAGCAAGTGCTTTAGCAAATAAAGCAGGAATTTTCAATCCCCAACCTCCCAAAGATTTAGGGTTTGCCAAAACCTTCCATGAAGACCATGGTAAGCCTGTAGAATCATTATTTCCAGACCATAAAAACTTGAAATAGATCTTCCTGATTTTTTCAAGAATACCAATTGGAATCCAAAAATGCATCCAATAGACTGGAATGGCCTCAAGAACAGACTTTACCAGAATTAGTTTACCTCCCTTAGATAACCACCTATAACTCCAATTCTTTACTCTCTTTTCCACTTTAGCAATTAGCCAATCCCAATTTTTCAACAAATATCTGCAAGGTTTGAGATGAAAACCAAGATACTTCATACCACTCTCAATTTTATCAACAGAAAATGAAAATATATTTTGTAAAGAAATCAACTTAGATTCATCCAATCCTGAATAATAAAAAGAAGATTTATCCTCCTTAATAACCATCCCAGATGCTTTACAGAATACCATCAAACCTCATATAATGTTGATAAAGACTGTTCAAAACCATCAGATACCATTACAATATCATCCACAAACAGAACATGAGAAAGAGTAATATTATTGCCAAAAGAGATACCCTGATAAGCCCCACTATTTTTAGTTGAAAGAAGGGCCCTGCCCAATCCTTCAACAACAATAAGGAAAAGTAAAGGAGCCAAAGGGCATCCTTCTCTGATCCCTCGGCCAGATCTAAAAAAGGTTGAAGCCACCCCATTAATCAAAACAACAAATGAAACAGATGTAATGCTGCTCATGACCCAAGTGATAAAGGGCACAGAAAAACCCATTTTAGACAAAATGACCCGTAAATAAGTCCAATTTACACGGTCATAAGCTTTAGACAAATCAATTTTTAGAACCACCGATTTTAATCCCTTACTATGTATAGTATGTATACCTTCCTGAATAACACCAATAGCCTCATGGATCTGTCTTCCAGGCAAGAAACCAAACTGTTCATTAGAAATATATCTATCCAGAATCTTTCTGATATGAATAGAAATGATTTTCCCAATAATCTTATATATATAATTACATAAAGATATTGGTCTAAAGTCATCAAAAGACTTAGGTGAATCAATCTTTGGAATCAAGGCAATGAAAGTAGAATTAAAAACAACAGGTATTTTACCACTTTGCCGAGAGTCCTCAATTACTCTTAACAAATCTGTTCCCAACACATCAAATAGAACCCTATAAACCTCCACTAGAATCCCATCAGGTCCAGGACTCTTATCATTTTTACTCAATGACAAAACAGATTGAATTTCCACCAGAGTAACAGGAATCATAAGATCATTGTTTTCCTCTTCAGAAATATCAAAGGGATATTTATCAGCAATCTCCATGATATCAGGAAGATGTAGGCTTATATCTTCCTTAAACAAAGACACAAAATGATGAACCCCAGCCCCAGCAATAGACTCGAAACCTTCAACAATATTACCCCCATCATTTGCAATCTTCCATATAGAATTTAAAAATTTTCTATGATTAGAAAATTTATGGAAGAAAGGAGTATTATCATCCCCACAAAGTAACCAAGTAGCCCTACTTTTATGTCTAGCCTCATGTTCTTTGTCCAATAAAATATTTCTCTTTCGAGATTTCAACACAACCAGAGATTCCTTATCCTCCTCAGAAGAAAAACCAAATCCCACCTTATTACAAGCCACATCTAGTAAGATCTCAATCTCTACTAAATCCTTAAGATCCTGCATTTTCCTCTTAACAGACCAACAAATAGATATATCCTTGACCCGTTTAAGATTGGAAGCAAAATGCATTGCAGGGGACACACCAAGATTATCATCATAAGCCCTCCAAGAATTTTTCAATAGAGTAACCAAATCCTCATGAACAAGCCAATGAGCATTAAACTTGAAAGGACTATGAGCATTCTTATCTTGATTCAAAATCTGTAAAAATATGGGTTGATGATCCGAGTCCCCCCCACACCCAACCCACTGATGAAAGTGAAGCTCAAATTCTAAAACATCAGCAGATACCATCAATCTATCCAAGCGTTTACAAATGTTCTCACTTCCAACTCTTCTATTAGTCCAAGTAGGAAGTAACACACTCGAAACAATATCCACAAGGCCATGATCATCCAAATTTTTTGAAAAAAAATAAGAAAGACAATCAATTCTGGCCCTACATCCCCAGATCTTTGATAACCCCTAGGAAAAATTCAGATCCCCACCTAAAATTAACTTAGTACAATTGAGACACACAAAATCCAATAGGTTATTCCAAAACCTTTCCCTCTCCACATAAGGACCATAAACATTGACAAAACATAAATCCATTTTAAGTTCAGTCGAATATAGAGAAACACACCGGCCCGACTCCATAGCCCAAGAATTCAAAAAAAGTAGAAATCGAGATCTCCATCCCAAAAGCATACCACCCGGTTTTCCTTTAGCATCCACAGAAACAAAGCTCCATCCAGACAACAAAGATTCCAATTCACTAGCAAACAAAACCCCATCGCCCATTGTTTCTTGTAGAAACAGAACATCAATGACCTAATCAACAACCAACCTACACACAGCTAGTTTCTTAGGTTTACTAGCTAAACCCCTATAGTTAAGGGTCATCGCGATCTAAAGGAACCCCTGTTAAGGGCATCCACTACTCTAAGTGCCCCAATATCATTAGAACGGTTAGGTACCTCAAAAGAATCACTAGGTATCATGGATGATAATATGCCAGAAAAGATCTTAACCCCCTCAGAAGGGACAATATCCTTCAAGACCTTAGAACTTGAATGAAGAAAGTAACCAATGCCAGAAACACCCTTATCCCTAATACGGGAAATAAACCCTAAATCCCCTAGCCAGGAATCACCCAAAATAAACTTATCCACATTATCAATTACTGCCATAGAACTCCTGCTTAGAAAAGTATCCTCCTCAACATTTTCCAAAGATGACAAGCATAAAGGTTTAAGTGTTTTTTCACAAATATCCTGAGAAATAGACTCGAAACCATCAGGTAAATATCTAGGCTCTAATACCTCCAAACCAACATTCAATTCAGACAAGGGTAAGCCCTCAGGAAGCACCCCAGATTTCTTGACACACCAAACAAGTTTAGGCTTGGGGACAGACATAGACTGTTTCTTTAAAAAAGGGAGATGGCAATGGGCTAGCAAATGCCCATAACTATGACACGGTTTGCACCGAAATGGTACCCCCACATAGTCCAAAGGCTGAGTAAACACAAACTCCCCTTTCTTAATAACAATATATGCAGGTAAACCATTGCGAAGATCCAATAGAACCAGTGCTTTCCCCAAACAACACACATCAGGATCTAAAAATGATAAACCAACCTCTAAAAACGTCCCCAGAGCATTGCCAATCAACCTAAAAAAGTCCACAGACCAGAACTCAAAGCCTTAGATTAGGCAACTTCACCCAAATGGGCAGAGTGTCATACCTCTTAGTTCGGGGATCAAAAAGGGGCGTCCAAGGCTTGAGAAGAAGTCCCAAACTGTCCCATTTCCAAACGCCCGCCAGGATAGAAGCCACATCCTCTTTGTTCTAAAATGTAAATGCCAACCAACCCTGAGGAAGCATATAAACCTTTGGACAGGAACTAACTGCATGATTCCAAGTAGCCGAAACCCAACTGTTAATTCCTTCAGGACTAACCTTTCTCCCACCAAAACGACCCACAAGTGTAAGTGCATTGGTAAGCACCATCTCATTCAGGGGAACCGTCCTCACCGACCACCAGAAGTATAGGTTTAACCTGCTTCTGAACGCACTGATATTTTCTCTTAGTATGCCCTAACTTCGGCACATTCTACGGATGAAGCTCTTCAGGTAAAGAAACCCCAACGGACTCATATTCACACTCCCGATCAGAAACCCCACAATCATGAATACCTTCAGAACCACCAACATCCATAACTCTAGCATAAGGAATAGAAGGTCTTAGGTCTGTTTTGTCACCATAGACATCAAAAGACAGCCCCAAATATGATGACCCCACTGTCGACTGCTTCGCTTGTAAAGTCCTAACAGCGGAACCAACAGGATCAGGACCTGAACCCTTATCTGCTAGAAAGTTACCAGAAATACCCAAACTATATTCAGAAACCATCGTCAATGCAGGGACATCAGTCTAAGGCCCCTTCATGACAGTTCCTCTCAACGACATATCCTTCAAACACAGATCCTTAACAAGCAAATAAGTTGTGACATGTGTTGGAGACTGGAGTTAGGCTCTCCAACCATACTGCCAGTACCGGCATTAACTCGTACACTACAACGTGCAGCTTACTGCAAATTGCAATTGACCAAATCTTAGACAATGGCACGGCATGATGACATAATGCATTGAGCATGAGCAATATTTATGCTACATTGCTAAAGTCTATTATATAATATATTATATAT
>LPNX011003356.1:157695-228989 GCA_001517045.1 Pseudotsuga menziesii
AATTTCACGTCCAGCTGTATTTGACGTGGGAAAAAGCCAAAAACATCCATACGAACGTCAATTTTAACCTTTGATCCCACTTTTAAAGCACGTAGGATAAACGACAACTAAAACGCCCCGCAAGTTTCGATGAAAACCGGTTAAACTTTTTTCTGAAAATGGTTGTTTATGCAATTTTGTAATTTCAGCGATCATAGGCGGTGTCCTAGACAAAATGGGCCATTTCAAAACTACCCAAATGCTTGAAATTATAATCAGAGCATTCTAAATTACGATTTCAGCAATAATTTATCTGCCAGATTCCGGCAAGTTAAGGGCGTTTTGGTTAGCGCTTATACTGCTCCCTTTTAAAAGGGAGCAATAACAGGGAATAATAGAGAATCAAGATTGCATTATTGGTTACGTACAGTTTTGTCTTTTCTTTCAAGGCTATTGGCGGGCCAGCGGCCACGTCTCCTAAAGTTGACCCCAACTTGCATGGCTAAATTTTCATCGCTCTCATGGCTCTGGTTTATCATTTATAGATACATGTTATATAAAATTATTAAATAACTATAAAGCGAGATGCCAATGCCAGAATTGTGAAAAGAATTACATTTATTATACGCATTTTCAAACTTTAATGGGCTAATTTTATGGCTAACCTTTAGCATCATATTGACTAGTGATAAATAATGGAATCTCAATGTTTTATAAAGATTTAATTTAAATTAAAAATATTAATTATATTATTAATAGTTTTATAATAAATGTTTATGAAAAGTCTTGATGAATGCTACGTGTGATATTTTTTTATTATCTTAGACCATATATTTGAAGTGATTTTGCTTGCGGATTAGGCAAATTCCAAAAACAATGAAGAAAAATAGTTGGCACATTATCAATAAAATCAAGATAATCAAAGTGGTAGGCAACTTCTTCATCATGAGCATTTTTCCTTGATCCCTTTATTCTTAAGTTTAGTGACTTAAATAGATTGGTTTAATTAGTTTTGGAAATGGATTTGTAGTTTGATGTTTATTTTTTTTAGTTTAAATTAGAGAAGTAGATAACTTAGCTAATTTAAGGGTTAGTCGAAAGTAGGCTTCATTAGTATCAAAAGTATAGTTTCATTTCAATGCTCATTTGATAACTAATTGTCATTAATCTCTCAATGATAGCGATGTCCAAGTGGAAAATTATGTACAGGTGAAAGAACAAATTATTATGACCATCTCTCTCATTCTTCTCCTCCTTTATTTCAATGAATGTAATGAATGTTGTTCATAATATTAATAAATTGTCATAAGAGAATCACTAAGAAGTGATAAGGTGGCTTTGGATTTTAACAATGGGAAGGGACAAGGTGATTGTTTTGCTAGTCTCTTGCACCTTAACTTACAAGTTCCAGAGTTTCTTATTGTCTCATTTCTTCTTCACTTGCAAGTTCCATATTTTCCTTAGCCTCCATCCTTAATAGAGTCCTTTGTGTACCTTGTATTAAGAGAATTTGTATGAATCATAGTAATGGAAATGATCATTATACTCGTATTGTAAGGATAAATTATGAAGTTGGATGGATGATAAATTATTCTCAATGCCCTTGTTATGATATTGAATAGAGAAAGAAGAAAGTGAAATAGTGGACAAACTGAAAAAACAAATTCATTCAATCTTTTTTCATAAATATAGTAAGAATTTTGTTAAAAGTTATAATTCCATTTGATTGATGAGAACTTTGTCTTTGGGGGTTTTGGTCCATTTTTAGGTGACCAAAGCCATCAATTTGTTTTAAAAATGAATAGATCAAGCGAATATTTACCTCACTCGAAAAAAATAAAAATTAAATTTGCCAACTTTTAAACTTACTCTATAAAGAAATAACAATGTTTTCATTTAATATAGAAAAGAATTGAAAACATGACTAATTCGTCCATATTTGAAATTGGTGTACTTGTGATGTACACACTCACTCAAATAAGAAATATAATAAAGATATCTATAAACCTTTGAAAGAAAATCCATAAAAAGGATTTACTTTGGGAAGTAATTTTTTTCTTAAATATGACTAAAATATGATAATGGAGAACAATATCAATGGATTTTATTCTATTATGTTGGCCCTTTTCTCCTTATTCATCCCAATTTATTGGATGATGATGGCTATTAATGTTCACTAAGACAAACTTTGGTTTATGAGACTTTAAAAAGGTAAATAATTACTTGGTTTGCTTTAAAAAAAATTGTGTTTGAATATACTTGAGAGAAACATTCTTAAATCACTATTGTTTTGATGAGTTAAAAAGTTAGGAAGGTCGGTATTGTGACAAAGATTTTGAAATTGTGATATTTTTGACCTCCAATGATGCAATTGAATATTACTGAAGGCCCTCCATGATAAAATTCAATTGCATCATGTTGTGTGGGTGAGTCGTACCTAAGGATTTGACTTTCTTGAAGTAATATGGGTCCTTCATAGATGACCTTGCATGTTATCTCTTGAGCAAATGTTTTTGTGTGAATGGACTGGTTTAATTGAACTTCACAACATAACACAATCTTGGCTATTGACACTCTAAATCTCAATTTTATTTTTTTTCATTATTCTCCTCTATGTGATTAGGATCACATCATGAATCCCTCTAGGAAGGATTACTATAGTTGTTTGGGAATATATTTCATAGTTGGGATTCAATCTTCTATAGGTTTTGACCACCTATAAGGCCTCAACCACCCCACAATACCGTTAGACCACACTCACACACCTCCTCATGGCTACAACTATGAATCCACATTCAACATTAATAATTTATCAATAGAAAATATTAACATAACAAACTTATAGTTGTCACTATTATTAGAGGGTAGATTTGATAAACAACTTAAACTAAAATCAAAGGTAAGAAGATCAAAGGTTAATATTAATATTTTTTATTCAAGTGACATATTTTTTTTCAAAAAAAAAAATACTTTGAATTATCGAAAGTTTATGTACATATAGACCAAAATCAAGTTCATCCATCCCAATAAAATAGACCAGGGAGAGATAGAACAGATAAAATAGTACAACACGAGAGGGGAAAACACCAAAAAATATAGCCACATGAAGACAAGGAACCAAAGGAAGTAGAGGATTAAACAAACTAGAAGATAGTCCACCTCATGCCCACACCGAGAAAGATACAACAAAGGGCCCAGAAACATACCCAAACATACAAAAAAGAAGGAAACCCAACCAAAACTAATGCAGGACCAACCAATCCAACAATAGTAAAATATATGCCTTCCAGAATTCCAAAAAAATGATCCCCTCTTGGGTAGAGAGGCCTCGCCTAGAAAGAACATCAACCAATGAGTTGAACTCCCAAAAAATATGAATAAGGGATAAAAGTGGAAAGTCATTCAACATAGAATGGACTTCTAGAAGCCAGGAATGCAAATGCAAAGATTGGATGGAAACCAAATCATTTTCCCAATTTATAATCAAAGATGAATAGCCAACAATTTTCTTAAGATCATTTCCCTTGTGCATTGCAATGAATAAAACGAGCCATAAACTCAAGAATGCACCCATGGTGATTGTCCTCGGTCCACAATTGAGCTGAAGACTAATATATCTTAACTCGTCTAGATATATAACAACACTGACACCACATCTTTAAGTAGCATCCTGATGTTGGAGACATTTACCACCATACACACTCATTTTGGTCAATTTGGCCTAGTTAAACCACTATCCTAAGTTTTATTGACTTAATTGACATCAGAGGAGCAATGTATGACATCAACATGAGCACACCCATGCCTACCTTTAGTCAAGGAGGCTTACTTAGCCTTCACCTACATTTGGGGAGGCTAACTGGAGGCACTCCGGGGGTGATATGAGTGTCATAAATGCACTTTATTGCTAATTGATGGTTACAATTAGTTAAACAGAGCAGTGAAGGCGCCTCCCTTCATTAAATTGATTATTTAATGAACTAGAGTCAACAGGGGCGCCTCCAACCACTTCTAATGGCCAGTTACACTTCAGTTAACCTCATCGGGGTTCATTGGAGTCATTGATGCGCCACCACTTGTTGGTTGGCTTGCAGTGACATGTGTCTGAGCTACTTTCAGTTAGACTCAGTCAGTTATTGCACTCTGACTTTAGTTAGGACTCAGTTGAGTCAATTAGGGTTTTGATCAGTGGTTAACTTGAGTGTTGACTGTGGCTTACATTCAGTTAAGCTAGACTCACTCATTCAATTCGAATGACCTCCTTGGGAATTTGAATTGTCTTGGCATTCATGCTTCCAACATGATCATTGTATTGTATTATTCATTATTCATTTGATTATACAGAGCTGCTACTTCCATTGCAGCACCATTTTTCCAATTTTATGATTATCTGTCTGTATTCTTTGTGAGACCGTGTTTTCAGTTTCTAGACCACTGTGACAAATTAATATGGTATCAGAGCTCACGGCGGGACGAAGCTTAGATCTGTCAAAAACAAGTTTTTTGATAGATCTTGCATGAAAATTGAGCAATAGCTCAAAAATCCAGCACTGCACCAGAAGCCAAGGCTTACCACTTAATACCCCAAGTAAGGAAATTGTTGATCAAGATTGATTGATTAACTATGCTGGGTGTGATGAAAGCCTAAAATGTGCAGGCTGTCCGACCTTAAGGTGCCCCTTTTGTTGTGATTTCCAGGTTTTTACAGGTGAAAGCATTCACTCCAGCAATTTCAGCTGGCTTCTTCCGTAGAACTCTTGACTCTGTTCAATCTCCACTCATGGAAAAGAGACATGGAGATATAGCTACATGCCAGAGGACTCTATGGGGTCACTATGGACACTGAAGAAGAGCCTACTTCTGTGACAGACAAAGCTAGATTCTTGAACAAGAAAGATGAAGCATTCGGATTCTTGTGTCTCTCTGTTTCCCAGGATCTTATTTTCCATATTTCGGGATTGAAGACTCCAAAGGAAATATGGGACAAATTGGAAACCCGGTATGGAAAGCAGGATGATTTGAGATTATACCAGCTTGAGAATGAGTTGATGTCTCTCCAGCCTTCCAATTTTGAGACCTTGAATGACTTTTTCACAAAGTTCAAGGACAATGTCTTATTGTTGAAGCAATGTAAAGTGGAGAAGGAGGATGATCAGCTCATCCTCGCCATACTCTCCAAACTTGGAGCTGATTATTCGGTTTTTGTATCTATATTTTGTGTGGGGAAGCTCACAACCCCTAGATGGAATATGCCTTCACTCAATTCCTTCATTGAGTCCCTAACAAGTGAACATGATAAGCTTGTCTAGATGGGGATCATTAGATCCTCCTGTGATCAAGCCCTCCATGTATTGGGGCCCAAATATCTGAAGGGTAAAGGAAAGTAGCAGAAGAACCCAAAAACTAAATTCGAAGCTACTAAGCCTAAAGTTGAAAACCAACAGCATGAAGAGACTTTTGGCTCAAAGAAGAACAAGGAAAAGGGCATCATGGAAAGGAGAAAGTCAAGTGTTCATACTGCGGGAAGGGCTTCCACCCTGAACATGCCTGCATGAAGAAGAAACTTGATGAAGCTACCTCTCTCCTTGAGAGAAATCAAATCAATATTTCAGAAAGCTTTCAGAGGAGAGATCAACAAGATCAGGAACCATAGCACGAAAGAGGTCATGCCCTCATGGAAAGTACTTCAAAGTCCAAAGCAATATTGATAGATTCTAGAGCTTCGAACCACATGATGGCTGAAAGAGACTCCTTCTCATCTTTGGAGACCGAAAAATCCATCCCCATCCACATGGGAGATGAATCCACCATCATTTCAGAAGGACAAGGTATTGTTGATCTTGAGAATGGATATTTTTCAAATGTTTTGAATGTACCGTCTCTGGCATCAAACCTCCTGAGTGTTTATCAAATGACACATACGGGAGTGCCCAATAGAGTATCCTTTAGCCCGAACGATGTATAGATCACAGAACTTGCATCTGGGAAACTTGTTGCAAAAGGCCTTGTGTCAAAACCCCAAATGTTTCACAATTTTTTTATATTTTTTATGTAACATAAATTGTTTATAGTCGATGTTTGTTAACTGCTAGAGGTTAACGAATAAATGAAATCGTTAACCAACTAAAGATTAACTTAAACCCATATAAATTAAAACTATTTTAATATCGATATATGATGTGAATAATCTGCATTCAGTTGTTTCTAGCTACACTGATAGTTTTGATTTTGTCAAGTAGGTGAGAAGTTGCTTTCTATCTGGGGCTTACTTAGCAATTGCTAACTTATCTGGAAATCTAGATCTTACAGGCTTGACAGGTAATTTTTGAACCAGTAAGAGTTTATTAAGGCATTAATCCAGATATACTTCTTTTAGCATAATATATTGCTAGAGTAAAAGTTTGCTTAACAGAATTCAAGAGTACTACAAGGTAAAGTAAGTTATTTCCAGTTCTTAATAGAGCTCAAGATTTAGTATACCAATACTCTTATTGAAGAAAACGTTTATAGCTGTTGCTATTTATGAAATGTACAACACTGCTTATAAGTATGGAAACAGACCTAAGGCATTTCAAGAAACAAGCTTATACAGAACTCTTAGCTTTATCTTTTATTAAGCTTCAGTAGAGGAAGTTTATCAGCTTATTAATGCATTGTATTTATAAATGATCATTTGCGTAAATGTCGACCAGTTGTGATTTCTAACTTCCAAAATTCTTCGTGACATAAGTAATGTGACAAAATTACATTATCATATTATTTATTTATAAATAATAGTGAAAATATATGTATTCTTAGATAGTTCTTACTATCCTTTACTACCAAGACTAATCTAGCCTTGATTGAATTCATTTGGAGCATTGTTTACTTATGGAGACCAAACGATTACAACTTCCATGAATTTTACCTTACTCTTAGTACTATAGACTTCATACCACAATAAGAATTTATTCTAGAGTGTAAATACTTTTTATATACACACATTGATTTATAAATTAAATTCTCACCATTAGTGTTTACATATAGACTAGTTCTAATAACATAGTCCTTCAATGTAATATTTGAATCAATGATTAATATTAGGATTATAAACTTGTTCTTAAGGGCTTATACCCTACTAGAGATCTTTCCATAGTTGTTATTTTTTTATCGAAGATTTCAACGTTTATATATATCAAGGTTAACGATACAATGTATGATTTGGTTCGTTACCAACGAAGGTTCCAAAGTTTATAATAAACAAGGGTTTAACGATACCATAGTAATCTCATGCTCCAACGTCGTTTGACTTAATGTTTATCATTGAAATGATATGTTTTGACTTTGTATAATATATATTATCATTGTGATTGTTGTATGAATGATTAACAATAATTTGGATCCGACAGTGCAGTGGAGACTATACAACTTGTCCCACTGTGAACTGGAATAATTTGGTGGGCACGTGGATTGTTCTCCACCATGCAATGCATAACTTAAAAGCCTCCAACACAACCCTAACTCCTCATTCCTTGTCGAGGGTTTTGGTCTTTGCTTTGTCTGGTTTATTGCGGCCATGAGCGCTCACTTGTGTTCGTCTCCAGCTCCAATGTCTGTGTAATGAAGCGTTGCCACTCTAGTGTGGTGTGGGAGAGATACATAGTTCTCATTTGGTTTTCCTTTTGCATGCAAAACTTTGCTGTGTGTGTAGCTATTCTCTGTCATTAGTTTTTAGTACTGTTTCCTTTCACGGCCAGTGCCAAAGCTTACTCCTGTTCGTGGTGTAGAATGTATGGTGAGTTTCGTCGCCTACATACTGAAATAAATTACTTTGCTAAGTACGAAATGTAGAACCATATCTATTATATCCAATCTCTTAACATTTTCTTTCATCTACTGTAAATATTCTATCTGTGTTGGAGTACGGCCTGGTCCTTCCAGGTGTGGAAAAACATAGACTAGAAATTATTTTCCATTCTAACAAATTAAAACAAAATAATGTAGAACCTGATTAGGATAGATGAAAACAACGTTAGGAGGCCATTCATCCCTACCAAACTCCTGGAGAGCGCTCAAACAACGCTTCCTCAGGACCCCCGAGCCTGTTCCTGGTCTTCTTGGCTGAGAACTGGTGGAGCATGCAAATAGTAGACTAGTCCAATAACTCAGTAAAACACCATGCAATTAGCAATAAGATCTTTCAGCTTAAAATCTGCACTAGATCACTCAATAGTTATTTCCTCAAACTCTTTCCACAATTCCCTTCCATTGAATTTCTCTGAAGTACATTCACCTAAATTATCACTTCTCTAGAATGAGCAGCCCTATCTCTCTTCAATGGGATTTTTTATAAAGATTGCCTAGTTCTTTTGGGTCAGTTATCATTAATTGAGCCACCTGCTTTGATTCCACTTTCTTGGGGAATCGTGATCCCAAATGTAGGGAGGTTTCCACCTGCAACAGTTGGAAGTGTTTTGAGGATGCTGCCACATGCCAGTTTGCTCTCCACCCAATCTCCTCCACCAATTTGACCAGTAAACACTCTTTTAACAGCTCTCCTAAGCTATTGTCTCCTCCTTTATTTATTTATAATTAAAATATTCAGAATTACATTAAATATCCGTGACTCTGCTGAGTCATCAATTACAACTTAGCATAAAATTTAACATATTGTCCTCAAATAATATCAAATAATATAAAACTGTTTTTTGAAGAATTGGGGCATGTGACACCTTGCAAACCATCATGCATTAAAAGCCTATGGTTTTCCCATTTTGTGGCAAATGCAAAGCCCACCGCACTATTGACTCATGGAAATGAAGTTAGTAGACTATGGCATGAGAGGTTCGGCCATCTCAACTTTAAATACTTGCAGCAATTACAGAAAAATTCCATGGTTGAAGGCCTCCCAATCATCAATGCAACCACTTGAATTTGCAAGGGCTGTGTTGTTGGAAAGCACCCTGAGCACAAGTTCGATCGGGGGAAGGAAAGCCGAGCTACATGCATCTTGGGATTGATACATTCTGATATCTTTGGTCCCATGCCTATCACATCCATGAATGGATCAAGGTATGTTCTGACTTTTATTGATGATTTTTCCAGGTACACATGGCTCTTCTTTATCAAAAAGAAGTCTGAAGTTTGTGAAAAATTCACTGAATTGAAGGCCTTGCTTGAGAATGCATCTGGCCAAAAGATCAAGACCTTGAGATTTGATAATGGTGGGGAGTATGTCAGTAATGCATTGCTGAACATATGCTCCCAAGGTGGTATTCAGGTCCAACATTCAATTCCCTACACTCCCCAGCAGAACGGTGTACCAGAGAGGAAGAATCGGTCTCTCAAGGAGATGACCACCTGTATGTTGGAATCAAAGAAGTTGGATGCAAATTTGTGGGCTGAAGCCATGCATGCTGTAGAATACATTTAGAATAGAGTGCCACACTCATCTGTGAAAGCGAAGACTCCTTTCGAAGCACACTTCGGACACAAGCGGGATGTGTCGAACCTGTGGGTGTTTGGGTCCACTGCATGGGCCCGAATTTCACTTGAAAAAAGGAGGGATTTGCAACCGCAAAGCATAGAATGTCTATTTATTGGGTATCCTGATGAATCAAAAGGTTTCAAGCTGCTGGATATCAAAACAAAACATATCATCATCGAAAGGAGTGTCAAGTTCGATGAGCCTCTTCAGGAGGTGGAACTAATGAAGGAGAAAACTGTTGAATTTCCTTCCTATTCTACTGAATATTTGGATGATGAAATTGGGGGTGACAACCCTGATTTGGATCCTATGATTTCTGATATTAGTGTACAAAAAAATTGATTTGGTTCGTTACCAATGAAGGTTCCAAATTTTATAATAAACAAGGGTTTAACGATACCATAGTAATCTCATGCTCCAACGTCGTTTAATGAAGCGTTGCCACTCTAGTGTGGTGTGGGAGAGATACACAGTTCTCGTTTGGTTTTACTTCTACATGCAAAGATTTGTTGTGTGTGTAGCTATTCTCTGTCATTAATTTTTAGTATTGTTTCCTTTCCTGGCCAGTGCCAAAGCTTACTCCTGTTCGTGGTGTAGAATGTATGGTGAGTTCCATCGCCTTTGTCACTGGTGAGCACGAGGGTTGTTCTTCTCATGGTGTGAGTCCAAATCCTCCTCGGCTTCTGAATCTTTCACAATCAGGTAAGAGTTTATTTTACAATCGTTGTAAGTTCTAAATTACAATTATAGTTATATTTATAGAATAACCAGCTTCTAACTAAAACCCTCGGGTTTACTTACAAGTTGCAGTTCGCCCTTACGCTTGGCAAAACCATTCTCCAAGTTTGGGTTTACAGCAAAACCTACGGGTAAGCCCCGGTTACAATGTGGCTCCTCCCTACTTGTACAGATTAGGGGAAAAGGTTTTCGATTGGAGAAGTAATTTGACCTCGGTTCCTTTGGTGTTTTTAGATGTTTAGCTAAGTTGATATTATGTATTTTTGGTTATTAAGCCCTTGCTTGTAGCAGGTTTACTTCGGCCTTGATTCCGTGACTTGTATTCACTGCTCTCGACTTATTGACAGGTTTTATAGCCCTATGGATACATAATGATATACTTTGTTTCTTAATAGGTGGGGGTTCTCTCGTGTTCATTGTTTTAATGGTCCTCTGTTTTGAATATATTAATAAAATATACACTATTTTATAATAGTTATTACTGTAATGAAGTTTCTGTAAGTTGATCGTTGTTTTGTCTTTCGAACCCTCGCCATGATGCTGGGTAAACCGACCTTGAGCTGGGTGAAGTAAATTTGTTATATCTTAAGCCTTTTGGCCTGACAGAGTAATACACTTGGTTTAAAGGGTTTCTTTTTAGCTTCGAGCTCTGTCTTGATTATGAAATGGTTTTAAAAGTATTTTTAATCATTTAAAGCTCTGTCTCATTTATATAACCTATAAGTTAATACTCTGTGTATTTTGGTTCTTCCTTTCCTCGACTGTTAATAATGGTAATTATTTGTTTTAATATTTTCTTGTAAATAATTAAATATAATGTGAAGACTATTTGTTCAGCCGTAAGGTGAATTTTAAATGTTTATACTTTTAAATTCGGATAAAAACCTAGGGTTACTGTAAAAGAACCCTTAGATAAAAATATTCTTAAAATTTATTATATGTATTTGTTTCTATTTACCTATTTTACGTTGTTACAATACTTCTGATATTGTTTATCCTGTTTAAGTATTTTCTTTTCTTTTAAATTAAATATTTATAAAAATATTGTAAGTTCTTAGCTTATTTCTATTTAATGTTTATTTTTAAATTCTTAACTGTTTACTGCTATGTTAATTAGTAAGGATTCAAAGTTATGTAATAATTAAAACAATAACTCTGTAATCCTTGATTATCTCAGTTTACTCTTTATAAATTATATATTTTTTAATATTACCCTATTTAGTTTATAATAAGTATCAGTCTTAGATTTAGTTGATATCATTAAAAAATAAACTATGTAATTAGTGGCTCGTTTATTTACTTAAATGTATGTAAACATTGTGACTCTACTATGATTTTTCTGCTACATTTCATTCAGTTACTAAGTGAAAAGAAAAGAATATAAACCTATCTTAACACAATTTAACCTCCATAATATTTTGACTTGAATAAAGTTACTCTACTGTCTGTAAATACATAATTTTATCTACTAAGATATTCTCTTATCTTCTTAAACGTTCTACCTATGCTAGAGTACTGCTATTTCTTTTCCAATATGTTTACATAAATAAGCTTGTTAAAACCATAAACATAAATAATCAGATCACTGTTCTTTTTAATAATAACCTACACACTGAAATAAATTACTCTGCTAACTACGAAATGTAGAACCATATCTATTATATCCAATCTCTTAACATTTTCTTTCATCTACTGTAAATATTCTATCTGTGCTGGAGCCTGGTCCTTCCAGGTGTGGAAAAACACAGACTAGAAATTATTTTCCAATCTAACACATTAAAACAAAATAATGTAGAACCTTATTAGGATAGACGACAATCGCGTTAGGAGGCCGTTCCTCCCTACCAAACCCCTGGAGAGCGCTCAAACAACGCTTCCTTAGGACCCTCGAGCGTGTTCCTAGTCTTCTTGGCTGAGAACTGGTGGAGCATGTAAACAGTAGACTAGTCCAATAACTCAGTAAAACACCCTACACTCAGCAGTAAGATCTTTCAGCTCAAAATCTCCACTAGATCACTCAGCAGTTATTTCCTCAAACTCTTTCCACAATTCCCTTCCATTGAATTTCTCTGAAGTACATTCACCTGAATGATCACTTCTCTAGAATGAGCAGCCCCAACTCTCTTCAATGGGAATTTTTATAAAGATTGTCTAGGTCTTTTAAGTCCATTGTCATTAATTGAGCCACCTGCTTTGATTCCACTTTCTTGGGGAATCATGACCCCAAATGTAGGGAGGTTGCCACCTGCAACAGTTGGAAGTGGTTTGAGGATGCTACCACATGTCATTTTTCTCTCCACCCAGTCTCCTCCACCAATTTGACAAGTAAAAACTCTTTTAGAAGCTCTCCTAAGCTGTTGTCTCCTCCTTTATTTATTTATAATTAAAATATTTAGAATTACATTAAATATCCTTGACTCTACTGAGTCATCAATTACAACTTAGCATAAAATTTAACATATTGTCCTCAAATAATATAAAATTGTTTTTTGCAAAATTGGGGCATGTGACATACACACCCCCTTATAGCATAACATCATCCTCGATGTTATTTATTCTTCATCCTCAAAATTCTCCTGGAACAGAATTGGACATGCATCTTGCATATTACTTTCCAATTCCTAGGTGGCTTCCTTTGGACTAAGGTGCTTCCATTGCACCTTCACCTGACCAATGGTGCAGTTCCGAAGTGTGATCTCCCTCCACCCGAGGATACAGTCCGGTTCCACCAGAAAATCTCCTTCTGGTTCCACTTGTACATCATTCCATTTAACAACATGAGTAGCATCATGAACATATTTCTTTAATACAGAAATGTGAAAAACATTATGTACTCTTAAATTTGGTGGTAATGCTAATTGATAAGCTACTTGTCCAATCCTGGACAGTATTTCAAATGGACCATAGTAATGAGGTGCTAGTTTTGCACAACTTCCCAATCTCAGAGAGCTCTTTTTGGGCCTCACCTTGATGAACACATGTTCACCTACCTGAAACTCCTTTGGAGTTATTTTAAGGTTTGCTTGACTTTTCTGTCAATCCTGCGCAATTTTCAAATTACCTTGTACCTGCTTTACAATTTCTTCTATTTCCTTTAATAGTTCAGGGCCTAATACTAATTTATCCACTGGATTAATCCAAGAGATAGGAGTATTATATTTCCTTCCGTACAAGATTTTGAAAGGACTAAATCTGGCTGACGCTTGATAATTATTATTATAAGAAAATTCTACCAAATGCAAATAGTCCTCCCATTTACCTGGCTGGTCTTTCACATACATTCTTAATAAATATTCCAGTACTTGGTTTACTCTTTCAGTCTGTCCATCTGTTTGAGGATGGAATGAAGTACTAAAATTTAATGTAGTGTTTAATCCTTTAAATAGATATTTCCAAAAGTTACCTATAAATTTAGGATCTCTATCTGAGATTATAACTTTCGGTATTCTATGCAGTCAAAAAATTTGTTTTAGAAAGATATCAGCTATGTTTGCAGCTTTATACGTAGTTTTAACATGTATAAAGTGGATTTACTTAATTTACTTAATTTATACATAGTTTTAACAGGTATAAAGCTGGATTTACTTCAGCTTTACTTAATTTATCGACCACTACCATGATAGAATCATTTAAATTCTGATTTTTAGGTACTCTAGTAATAAAATCGAGACTAATTATCTCCCATTTCCAGCTAGGAATGGGCAATGGCTGAAGTAATCCAGCTGGGTGTTGATGTTCAGTTTTCACCTACTGACATTCAAAACACCTAGCGATGTACTCTGCCAGTTTAGTCTTCATGTTTGGAAAAAAATATTCTTTTCTTAACATAGTTATAGTCTTTTGATAGCATGGATGACCTGAGTATGGAGTTTTATGGATTTCATCTAAAAATAATAACTTAACTTTAGGTATATTAGGTACATACATTTTGTCTTTATACAGTAAAAATCTTTTTTTATTCAAACTGTACCTTTTACTTAAGCTTCTTGTTGGGTTTTATTTTGCTTTAGCTTGTAAGTTTTGGTAAATTTCATCTTGTTCTATCCCCGCTTTAAGCTGTTCATCCAGATCTATTGTATAAGTGCTGATAACTGCTGTGAAGTTCATCCTTGCATTCCTACTTAATGCATCGACAACTTTATTTTCTTTACCTTTAATGTGCTGAATTTCGAAGTCATACTCAATTAGGAAAGCTAGCCACCTATCTTGTCTGGCATTTAGATTAGGCTAATCTAACAGATATTTTAGTCATTTATTATCAGTCGTTAAAATAAATTTTCTACCAATTAGGTGATGACGCCACATCTTTAGAGCATGTATAACAACAGCTAATTCCAGATCATAAGTTGCATAATTCTTTTCATGAATTTTTAATTTCCTAGACTCATAGGCAATAACATGCCCTTCTTGAGTCAGAACACTGCCTAAACCATCATTGCAGGCGTCAGTGCACACTACAAATTCTTTATTTGGATCAACTATTCTTAGAATAGGTGCGCTGGTCAATAAAGTTTTTAACTTTTTAAAGCTTTCCTCACATTTCTGGTTCCAATCAAATTTCTTTCCTTTATTCTGCAAAGAAGTTATCGGATTCACGATTCTTGAAAAACCTTCAATGAACCTCCGGTAATAACCGGTAATTCCCATGAAGGATTGAACATTAGTTACATCCTTAGGAACTGACCAATCTTTGATCGCCTTTATCTTTTCGGGATCTACCGAAATCCCTTCATTAGTCACCACATGTCCTAAGTACTGAATCTTATCTTTGAAGAAATCACATTTACTAAAATTTGCAAAGATTTGATGATCTCGTAGCTCTTCCAAAACAATTTTTAAATGTTCTTTATGTTCTTCTTCAGTTTTTGAATAGATCAATATATTGTCGATAAACACGACTACAAACTTATCTAGATACTTATGCATAATGTTGTTCATTAAACACATAAAAACAACTGGGGCATTAGTAAGCCTGAATGGCATGGCGATAAACTCGTAATGGCCATATCGAGTTCTAAAATATGTTTTAAAGATGTCTTCATCTTTAATCCTAACTTGATGATATCCAGACCTTAAATCAATTTTTGAAAACACCGTGGCTCCACGTAGTTGATCAAACAGATCATCTATGTGAGGCAATGGGTATCGATTTTTAATGGTCATCTTATTCAACAGACGGTAATCTATGCAAAGTCGCATGGTTCCATCATTTTTCTTAACGAAGATAACAGGTGCTCCCCAGGGAGACACACTAGGTTGAATATACATTTTGTCAATAAGTTCTTTTAATTGTGACTTTAATTCATTAAGTTCAAGTATATTCATTCAATAAGGGGCCTTTGATATGGGTACTGCACTAGGTACCAGCTCAATGGTAAAGTCTAGTTCCCTTTTCAAAGGTAATCCTGGAATTTTTTCCAGAAATACATCAGCATACTCTCTTAAAACTGGTATGTCCTCCAATTTTAGTTAGTTTGTTTTATTTAGATTCTCCTCATCAGTTATTGTTACTGCATAAGCTTTACAACCCTTCCTAACATCTCTTTTAAGCTGCAGAGTAGAAATCTACCTTATGGTTGTTTTTCTAAGGATCCCCTTTACACTTATTGGTTTTCTATCATTGTTTATACACATAAAGGTTTTATCATAACAATTTAAAATTACCCTATGTTGTTCTAACCAATCCATACCAATGAGTAAGTCATAAGAACCAAGAGGTAATATATTAAGTTTTACAACAGTTTCAAATTGATCAATAACTACTACACATTCTTTTACAAAACAAGTTACCTTCCTTTTAGGACCAGTGGCTAACTGCACCAACCAAGAATTTTCAAATTTTTCAACAGGTAACTTACATTTTTCTACCATTTTAGGTGAAATATAACTGAGATTAGCTCCTGGATCAATTAAAATAGTTATAGGGGTTTGGTTTATCATACCTTCTACTTCCACTATGGAAGTTTGATATTTTGCTTGTCGATTCTCCAAGGCTGCATTGATTCTGGGCATAGTCCTCGCTAAATCTCTGACAGTCATTTCCTCCTGTATGGTATGAATATTACTGATAGTCTTTTTTCGATTAGGACAGACTGAGGCATAATGTGGGCCATTACACTCCCAAAAATTTATAAGTTCTTTGCGTTCAAAGTTCTTAGTGTAATTACCATGGTTATTAGCAGATTCTTTACCCTTTGAATTGTTCTGATTACTTGGTGAATTATTCTTATTCCCTTGGAAATTCTTGTTAGCAAAATTTCTGGCTTTATTGTTTTTATAATTCCTATTGGGCACAAATTCTTTCTTCTTTTGATCATAATGGTTATTATTCTTCTTGGCCTTCCAGTTGGCCATGCTTTCCTTCTTCCGATTCTGTTTGTAATAGAAGTTGGCTTTCCTCATAGCTTCTTCCAGATTTTTTGGATTGTCATACTCAATCCTGTCCTTAATATGATAAGGTAGATAGCTGAGGAATCATTGTACCTTTGGTTTTTCATCTACAAGGTATGGCACATACCTAAGCAAACTTAAAAACTTGTTGTTTAGATCTTTCATAGTCATTGATCCTAATTTAAGCTCATAGAATTCTTTTGCTCTCTCTTCATAGTACTGCTCAGACATAAATTTATTTTTAAAGTACCTCTTGAAGGGACTCCAATTTACGTTCTTCTCTTTTATTCCCTTCACTCTCTTCAAGTCCTGCTACCAAATATCAGTCTTTCCTGAGAGATTGTAGATAGACATTCTAGCCTTTAATTGGTTAGAATAGTTATAAATCTAGAAGTACTTATTCATTCCAGATAACCAGGATTCTGCTTCCTCCCCCTTCTCAGTCTCTCCATTGAATGTTGGTGGTTTAATCTTTTTAAACTCCCCAAAAATTTCCTCATAGGGTTTATATTTTCTCTTTTTAGTATAATGATTGTCATCACTACTGTCACTAGTGGAGTGAAATTTACGTTGATCACCAAACACCTTTCAAGATGAGCTTCTTTCATTTTTAGTCTGTTTAATCTTTTTTATATTTATGTTGATGACTAGTGTTTTCTGAATCAGCTCCTTTACCCCTACCCTCAGTTTGAAATCTTTCTGTTAGGATCTGATTCAACTCCTCCTGAGCCCTCAGAATCCTTTCATTCTCTCGTTTAACAGATTCCATTTCAGATTTTAAGTCTTTTATTGTTTGTAATAGTTCTGAGGAATTAGTGGTTAAATCTTCTTGTATAGGGTCTCTTGGTAAGTTTTCTTGTTCAGTAAATGGAGATTCCTCTTCCGCATATTCCTCCAGCCTTTCCATACCTGTTGTTAAACTTCAAAAACAAATTTCTCTGTGGAATAACATAAAAAAAATAACATCAACAAACTAGTTTAAATTCACTGTTTCATAGAAAGCAAGTTGGGCTTCATCAAGGCCTAGTGTTTGAACCTTGTGCTCTGATACCACATGTCAAAACCCCAAATTTTTCACAATTTTATTTTATTTTTATGTAACATAAATTGTTTTTACGGCGTTGTTTGTTAACTACTAGAGGTTAACGGATAAATGAAATGGTTAACCAACTAAAGATTAACTTAAACCCATATAAATTAAAACTATTTTAATATCGATATATGATGTGAATAATCTGCATTCAGTTGTTTCTAGCTACACTGATAGCTTTGATTTTGTCAAGTAGGTGAGAAGTTGCTTTCTATCTGGGGCTTACTTAACGATTGCTAACTTATCTGGAAATATGGATCTTACAGGCTTGACAGGTAATTTTTGAACCAATAAGAGTTTATTAAGGCGTTAATCCAGATATACTTCTTTTAGCATAATATACTGCTAGAGTAAAAGTTTGCTTAACAGAATTCAAGAGTACTACAAGGTAAAGTAATGTTTCTTTTACTTGTTTTGCAATAGTGATAATATTTTAACTTCATGTTGTTATGATCAACATCTTTACCCTACTGATTGTCTATTATTAGAATGTCTGCTATGTTAGATAAATTTTCTTTTCCTCTTTGCACTAAGTTATTTCCAGTTCTTAATAGAGCTCAAGATTTAGTATACCAATACTCTTATTGAAGCAAAAGTTTATTTCTATTGCTATTTATGAAATTTACAACACCGCTTATAAGTACGGAAACAGACCTAACTTGGCCTTTCAAGAAACAAGCTTATACAGAACTCTTAGCTTTATCTTTTATTAAGCTTCAGTAGAGGAAGTTTATTAGCTTATTAATGCATTGTATTTATAAATGATCATTTGCGTAAATATCGACTGGTTGTGATTTCTCACTTCCAAACTTCTTCGTGACATAAGTAATGTGACGAAATTACATTATCATATTATTTATTTATAAATAATAGTGAAACTATATGTATTCTTAGATAGTTTTTACTATCCTTTACTACCAAGACTAATCTAGCCTTTATTGAATTCATTTGGAGCATTGTTTACTTATGGAGACCAAACGATTACAACTTCCATGAAGTTTACCTTACTCTTAGTACTATAGACTTCATACCACAATAAGAATTTATTTTAGAGTGTAAATACTTTTTATATACACACATTGATTTATAAATTAAATTCTCACCATTAGTGTTTACCTATAGACTAGTTCTAATAACATAGTCCTTCAATGTAACATTTGAATCAATGATTATTATTAGGATTATTAACATGTACTTAAGGGCTTATGCCCTACTAGGGATCTTTCCATAGTTGTTATTTTTTTATCGAAGATTTCAACGTTTACATATATTAAGGTTAACGATACAATGTATGATTTGGTTTGTTACCAATGAAGGTTACAAAGTTTATAATAAACAAGGGTTTAACGATACCATAGTAATCTCATGCTCCAACGTCGTTTGACTTCATGTTTATCATTGAAATGATATGTATTGACTTTGTATAATATATATTATCATTATGATCGTTGTATGAATTATTAACAATAATCTGGATTAGACAGTGCAGTGGAGACTATACAACTCGTCCCACTGTGAACTGGAATAATTTGGTGGGCATGTGGACTGTTCTCCACCGTGCAATGCATAACTTAAAATCCTCCAACACAACCCTAACTCCTCATTCCTTGTCGACGGTTTTGGTCTTTGCTCTGTCTGGCTTACTGCGGCCATGAGGGCTCGCTTGTGTTCGTCTCCAGCTCCAATGTCTGTGTAATGAAGCATTGCCACTCTAGTGTGGTGTGGGAGAGAAAAACAGTTCTCGTTTGGTTTTCCTTCTGCATGCAAAACTTTTCTGTGCGTGTAGCTGTTCTCTGTCATTAGTTTTTAGTACTATTTCTTTTCGCGGCCAGTGCCAAAGCTTACTCTTGTTCGTGGTGTAGAATGTATGGTGAGTTCCGTCGCCTACATACTGAAATAAATTATTCTGCTAACTATGAAATGCAGAACCATATCTATTATATCCAATCTCTTAACATTTTCTTTCATCTACTGTAAATATTCTATCTGTGTTGGAGTACGGCCTGGTCCTTTTAGGTGTGGAAAAACACAGACTAGAAATTATTTTCCATTCTAACACATTAAAACAAAATAATGTAGAACCTTATTAGGATAGACGACAACAACGTTAGGAGGCTGTTCCTCCCTACCAAACTCTTGGAGAGCGCTCAAACAACGCTTCCTCAGAACCCACGAGCATGTTCCTAGTCTTCTTGGCTGAGAACTGGTGGAGCATGCAAATAGTAAACTAGTCGAATAACTTAGTAAAACACCCTACACTCAGCAGTAAGATCTTTCAGCTTAAAATTTTCACTAGATCACTCAGCAGTTATTTCCTCAAACTCTTTCCACAATTCCCTTCCATTGAATTTCTTTGAAGTACATTCACCTGAATGATCACTTCTCTAGAATGAGCAGCCCCAACTCTCTTCAATGGGAATTTTTAGAAATATTGCCGAGGTCTTTTGGGTCAGTTGTCATTAATTGAGCCACCTACTATGATTCCACTTTCTTGGGGAATCATGACCCCAATTATAGGGAGGTTTCCACTTGCAACAGTTGGAAGTGTTTTGAGGATGCTGCCACATGTCAGTTTGCTCTCCACCCACTCTCCTCCACCAATTTGACTAGTAAACACTCTTTTAACAGCTCTCCTAAGCTGTTGTCTCCTCCTTTATTTATTTATAATTAAAATATTCAGAATTACATTAAATATCCTTAACTCTGCTGAGTCATCAATTACAAATTAGCATAAAATTTAACATATTGTACTCAAATAATATAAAATTGTTTTTTGAAAAATTGGGGCATGTGACACCTTGCAAACCATCATGCAAAATCCTATGGTTTTCCCATTTTGTGGCGGATGCAAAGCCCACCGCACTGCTGACTCATGGAAATGAAGTTAGTAGACTGTGGCATGAGAGGTTCGGCCATCTCAACTTTAAATACTTGCAGCAATTACATAAAAACTCCATGGTTGAAGGCCTCTCGATCATCAATGCAACCATTGGAATTTGCAAGGGCTGTGTTGTTGGAAAGCACCCTGAGCACAAGTTCGATCGGGGGAAGGCAAGCCAAGCTACATGCATCTTGGGACTGATACATTTTGATATCATCGGTCCCATGCCTATCACATCCATGAATGGATCAAGGTATGTTCTGACTTTTATTGATGATTTTTCCAGGTACACATGGCTCTTCTTTATCAAAAAGAAGTCTGAAGTTTGTGAAAAATTCATTGAATTGAAGGCCTTGCTTGAGAATGCATCTAGCCAAAAGATCAAGACCTTGAGATCTGATGATGGCAGGGAGTATGTCAGTAATGCGTTTCTTAACATATGCTCCCAAAGTGGTATTCAGGTCCAACATTTAATTCCCTATGCTCCCCAGCAAAACGGTGTACCATAGAGGAAGAATCGGTCTCTCAAGAAGATGACCACCTGTATGTTGGAATCAAAGAAGTTGGATGAAAATTTGTGGGCTGAAACCATGCATGCTGTAGCATACATTCAGAATAGAGTGCCACACTCATTTGTGAAATGGAAGGCCCCTTTCAAAGCACACTTTGGACACAAGCCGGATGTGTCAAACCTGCAGGTGTTTGGGTCCATTGTATGGGCCCGAATTCCACTTGACAAAAGGAGGGATTTGCAACCGAAAAGCATAGAATGTCTGTTTATTGGGTATCCTAATGAATCAAAAGGTTTCAATATGCTGGATATCAAAACAAAACATATCATCATTGAAAGGAGTGTCAAGTTCGATGAGCCTCTTCAGGAGGTGGAACTAGTGAAGGAGAAAACTGCTGAATTTCCTTCCTATTCTACTGAATATTTGGATGATGAAATTGGGGGTGAAAACCTTGATTTGGATCCTATGATTTATAATATCAGTGTATAGTAAACATAATATATTGAATCAAAACTTGAAGTACAAAATCATCTCCCAACTTGGTCCCGACAGACACTCTCCTCCACAGGAGATAACATTGGAAATCCGGACGATCCAAGGAGAACCCGGTCTGATTTCCAAAGAGTAGGTATTGCGCTCTCTTGTCTTGATTATTTGCTGTCTGAATATCATTATTTGATGATAATTTCAGACCCCAATTCCGACTACCATGCTCGGAAGGATCCGAGATGGCAAGTTGGCATGGATGAAGAGATGAATTCTCTTCAGAAAAACACTACTTGGGAGCTAGTTTCTCTTTCTCTGGGAAGGAAATTGGTTCAATGAAAGTGGGTGTTTCAGAATAGGGTTGCTACATATGGTAGCACCTACAAATATAAGGCAATTATGGTGGCAAAATGTTTCTCTCAGGTCCAAGGTGTGAATTACCATGAGACTTTTGCACCGGTTGCAAAAATGGACTCAATCCGCCTAGTTTTGGCAATTTCAGCATCTAAGCACTGGGAAGTGCATCATATGGATGTTAAGTCAGCCTTTCCACATAGAGATATTCATGAGGAGATATACATGAAGTATCGTGAGGGCTACATCTATGATCCATCTTTGGTTTGCAAGCTAAAGAAGTCACTATACAGGTTAAAACAGGCCCCAAGAGAGTGGTATTCCAAGATGGATGCCTTCCTTCTCTCGCAAAACTTCCAAAGGTGTAGATCAGATACAAATGTGTATATACAATAGTCTAATGGTAATTTGATTATTATTTTTTTATATGTTTATTACTTACTGATCATAGGTAGACCAGTTTCTTCTATTTCAGTCATCAAAACTGCTCTCCACATTGCACTTGAAATGAGCGATTTGGGGCTCTTAAAACAATTTTTGGTGCTCGAAATTGAGAAAACTTCTGATGGGATAATGGTCACTCAGTCCAAATACATATCAGAACTATTAGTCAAGTTTAACATGGCTGAATGTAGGCCTTCACTATTCCCTTTCCTTTCAGGGATCAGCCTTGAAGAAGGAAAAAGAACACCTCCCATGGACTGCACTATTTATCGACAGCTGATTAGTAGCTTGTTGTACTTGACTCATTCTCAGCCTAATATATGTTATGCCGTGAATGTTGTATCAAGATACATGCAGTAGCCCCATGACCTTCATTGGAAGGCATCTAAGAGGATCCTCCAGTACATTCAGGGAACCAGGACCTACGACATTCACTATGCTGCAGACTCCGAGCTAGAGTTGGTTGGATACATAGATTCTGATTGGGTGGGTGATTCTATTGATCAAAATTAAACTTCTGGATATGTCTTCATGTTTGGTGGTGGCCCCATTTGCTGGTATAACAAAAATCAGGCCGCCATAGCATTGTATTCAGTAGAGGCCGAGTATCGAGGAGCGGTGAATGCTTGCATCCAATTTGTTTGGTTGCAAGGAATTCTTTCAAAGTTTGATCTTGGTAGTAATTTTTCCACAGTCCTCTTTTGTGACAATCAAAGTGCTATTAAGATATCCATAGATCCAGTTACCAGGCAGAGGACCAAGCATGTAGAGATACACATGCACTATATCAGGGAGCTAGTGCATGACAGGACCATCATTCTGCAATATTGCCCGACTGATGAGCAGATTGCAGACATCTTCACCAAGAGCCTTTCAGAAAACAAGTTCACTTACCTCCATTCACTGTTGGGGGTGAGTTCATCAGGGTGATCCAACTACTTTTAGTGTTCAGCTTGAGGGGGGGTTTTCCCACTGGGTTTTCCCTCTTTTCCTCACTTAGTTTGTTTTGAGCATTGTTTTTAGTTTTAGTATTGTACAGGGTGACCTATGGCCTTTGTTGCTGGGGCCCTAACATTCTTATGCACTTTATGTTTTGTACTCCTCCTGAGTATAGCTTAAGGGGGGGTGTTGGAGACATTTACCACCATACACACTCATTTTGGTCAATTTGGCCTAGTTAAACCACTATCCTAAGTTTTATTGACTTAATTGACATCATAGGAGCACTATATGACATCAACATGAACACCCACGCCTACCTTCAGTAAAGGAGGCTAACTTAGCCTTCTCCTACATTCAAGGAGGCTAACTGGAGCACTCCGGGGGTGATCTGAGTGTCATAAATGCACTTTATTGCTAAATAATGGTTACAATCAGTTAAATAGAGCAGTGAAGGTGCCTCCCTTCATTAAATTGATTATTTAATGATTATTTAATGAACTGGAGTCAACAGGGGCACCTCCAACCACTTCTCATGGTCAGTTACACTTCAGTTAACCTCATTGGGTTTCATTGGAGTCATTGATAAGCTACCACTTGTTGGTTGGATTGAAGTGACATGTGTCTGAGCTAATTTCAGTTGGATTCAGTAATTTATTGCACTTCAACTTCAGTTAGGGCTCAGTTGAGTCAGTTAGGGTTTTGATTAGTGGTTAACTTGAGTGTTGAATGTGGCTTACATTCAATTAAGCTAGAATCACTCATTCAATTCGAATGACCTCCTTGGAAATTGAAATTGTATTGGAATTCATGCTTTCAGCATGATCATTGTATTGTATTATTCATTATTCATTTGATTATATAGAGCTGCTACTTCCATTGCAGCACCATTTTGCCAATTTTATGATTATCTATATGTATTCTTTGTGAGGCCGTGTTTTCAGTTCCTAGACCACTGTGACAAATTAATACCTGAGAGGCCCCATCAAAATTAGCTCTACAACCTTACATATGCATCGACGAAACTAATCATCAAACCTCCAATTGATTTCCAAAAAAGAAGAAATGGAAATACTAATGACCCGATGAATGAAAGGATAAATGTTTTCAGAAAAAATAATTATTCCTCACTTTCCATAGTTCCTGAATGATAAAGCATGCGAGCTCACCCCATCTTGGAGAAAATTTAAATCAAACCTTCAGATAGTCATTAAATGAAGCATTGGTTCAGTCAAAATCAATGTTACAATAAGAACAAGCAGAGGCCCATGCTTGTTTGGAGAAAGGGCATTGAACAAATAAGTGGATAACAGATTCTGAGTTCTCAAAACATAAATGGAAGATATTTGGCCCATTGAAACCCCAACTCAGAAGATTATCCCAAGAAAGGATTTATTCTCCAAATCTAACCAAACAAATATTTTAACCTTATGAGGAATCTTCCATCTCCAACAAACACTATACCACCATGTGTTTGATGTCTGAGTGTTTGAAATGATCGCATCATATGCCAATCGGGTTGTAATCAAACCATATTGAGTGTTCCAACACCATATGATAGCATCAACATGTTTTCCAAGTCGAATGTTTCCTCTATTAAAACCCAAGGTGAAGTTTTTTCATTCCTTATCCATATCACCATGTAGAGCTAGTTGAGTGGCATCAATCCACTTAATTGAAATTTGAGAATTGGAGCCTCGAAACCATGCATTGGTTTAAGAAGATATATCCATTCATTCACAGAAAATGAATTAATTATGAGGATAATTTATAATTTGATGGGTCTCCTAGTATAGGGTGTTCACCAACAAAATTAGATCATCCATTACTTGGAGTCCAGGATAACCAATCACTCAGAGTCCAGAACGAAGATAAAAGACCATCCCAGATGTTGGACACACTTTTGTTTTCTTATCTTTTGAGATGATCCACTGGAGAATCGAGATATTTTTTATGTATTTTTTCTGAATAACATTGATCCATAAATTTTTCCAAAGATAGCTCACCACAAGTTCTTTTCCAGGAGGGCATTGGCGAAATAGAACATATTTTTTAAGGACCAACCACCCATATGTTTGGGGCGAGCTAAATGCTCCCATTCAACCAAATGAAATTTTTGTTGCCCTCTTGCACCAAACCATATAAAATTAAATATTTTCATGCGAATACACTGAAGAATGGACCTTGGAATCTTACTAAGTGATAGCCAGTAAACCAAGAGGTTATCTAAAACAAAACTTTCTAATGCTAATATGGCCCCCTCTGACAACCAACGCCAACACCAATGATGGATCCTTTTGTCAAAACACTTTAAGATCCATTTCTAGTCCTTTGTTTGATATCCGTTTGGTTTGATGTCATATCCTAGATACTTTGTTCCATCAACAATATCACTAAATTGATATGGGAGAATACTCGAGATTTCTACTTCATCCTCCTCCTTTATATTATGCTGTAAAAATGAATACTTTTATGCATTGATTAGCATACCTATTGTATGGAAGAACAAACCCATACTAGATCTAGTACACCTCCCATTCACTAAGAGTACCATCCTTGCAAAGCATAGCATCATCAACAAATAGGAGGTGATTTATAGAGATGTTTGATATTTTTATCACTTTGGTACAAGCTTCTTTTTTTTCCTTTCGAATTAATCTGCTAATCCCTTCAATGATGATGAGAAGTAATAATGGGGAGAGTGGAAATCCTTGTTGCATCCCCCTAGAGGCTTGGAAGAATTTAGTGGGACATCCATTTATCAAAACTACTTTATTGACTGAAGAAACACATGCCATTATCCATTTTATAGCATTCCATGGCAAACCAATATGAAGAAGGGCCATTCTATGGAAATCCCTATTTACCTTGTCACAATATTTTGACAAGTCCAATTGAAGAATCAAAGCATTGAGATTCCTGGATTTGATACTATGAAAACCTCCCGGGATACACTAATAACCTCCATAATTTGTCTATTCTCTAAAAACTCAAATTGCTCTATTGAAATATTCCTTTACAGTATCGGGTTGATTCTTCTTGCAATAAATTTAGCAATAATTTATAGATAAGGTTCCATAATGAGATTGGCCTAAACAAATCCTAGATTAGATTATTTTGTAATTAATGCAATAAATGTAGCATTGAGAGCATTTGAAACCTTACCTGATAGTCTTGTCTCTTTAACCACTGCTAGAACCACATCACCCATTATATCAAAGAATTCCAAGAATATATCCACAGTACAGCCATACGGCCTGGGAATTTTAGATTTTCTAACACCTTTCAACACTTTCAGGATCTCATCTTTTGACATCGGCTCCATAACCTTATCACCTTCTTCCTATGAGAAGAAACGAAGATATTCCTTGATGACTTTAATCTGTTCTAAAAGGGTGGGATTGCTTGATTCCTGATAATGAGCTTTAAAATGTCTAACAACTTCTTTTTGAAGAGATTCTAAATCCCCAATATGTTCACCATATTCCTTCATTAGAGTCAATATGGAGTTTTTCACCTTTCTATGATCCGTATATTTATGAAAAAAATATTGCTTTGGTCTATGAGGGAGACCCATATAGCCCATATTTGTAACCACCAGGACTCTTCTTGTATTTTGGGAATTTTCAGTCTTTCTTGTTCCAAACCAATCAAAATGTACTTTACCTTCTCTGAAGGGGGGGTCGATAGATTTGTAGATGTGATGGCTTGAATATGTACTTCAATTATTATAGTGTATGCTTTCTGATCTTTTTTCCATCTTTTAACCATCTTTTTAACATTTTTAATTTCTGAACTAAGAACGAGAGACCTAGGATCCCCCTCGATATCAAAATGCTTCCACTCCTTTCTAACCAAAGACTTTAATTCATCCTCCATCAACCTATAATGGTTAAATTTGAAAGGGCATTGATATATATTTTCATCAAATTCAAATTCTAGACAAATTGGGAGATGATCCGAGATAACCTTAGAAGCCACCCAAGAATGGTATCTAGACATTACCCCTAATAGATAGTATGCCAAATAAATCTATCAAGTCTTTTCGTTACTCCCTCTAAACCGACTCTATCATTTCTCTAAGTTGCGGCAATATGAATTGGTTCAATATCATTTAAACCAGCTGAAGAAAAAATATCCATAAAATAAGTACTCAAATGATCCCTTCCAGCATTATGATACCAAATTTCAGTAGATGAAAGGGTTTTATTTAGATCACCTGCAACGTTCAGGTTAGGGAATTGTAAAAAACCTTCATCCACTACCAAATCGCAAAAATTCTTTGGTCACTATATGTGCCATAATAGTTTATCAGGTTGAATTCCTCAGAAAATCCAAGAATCTTCCCACTTAAGGAAATTCCCAAAGGGATCACAAAGGATGATAGAAAAGCATATTTAGGATTCCAAGTAGCTAAAAATCCCCCTTTATTGTTCATCAACGTCCGTTGAAACCATAACCCATTCATGTTTTATTTTGGAGAAAAAAACCCTAGCTTTTCCCTGGAAACCATTGTCTCTTTAAAAAGAATTATCATCGACTTCTCATTCTGTATCATTATTTTGAGGGCTAGCAATTTGTGGAGGCCCCATGCTCATCTTATGTTTAGGGGAAGTAGGATCATTTCTTAACCCTTGCTTGGGCTTTGAGACCTCCAAGATCATAGGAGTAGGATGGGGTGGATCCTTCCTCCTTTTCAGAAGAAGTAGACAAGTTACTATTTGAACCTGGTCCATTCAATTTACCATTTCTAGAACTGTGAGTTTTTATGGGAGAAAAATTCTTTTTTTAAACCCCCTTTCTGAATTCCCTTGTGAAGTATATTTTTTGAAGTATTTGAATCATGACAGACATAGGTTTTTCCACTAGTCAAATCTTTAGTAGGGATGTTTCCAATATAGGATTTGAGAGGCTGTTTTGTTTCAACCTCACAACATGTAGGGGGAAAAGGAGACTCTTTTAGGGCCATAGTTATTGGCTCATTTCCCAATGGAGCAACAATGAACCCCTCCAAAACCTAGTTGAAGAATGGGACCTCAGGAACAACACGGGAATTTGGTAAACCTCCATGAATATCTATACAGTTTTGTATTTCAATCCCAATCTGATCCAAAAAACAACCATTATCAGGGGGGCGATAGGGAAGATATAAAACTAGGATTACCAGGAGGAGCATGACTCGAATCTTTATTATTTATAGCTTCCTACCCCACAACCTCCCCAAACCCAACAGGAAGATGATCCAAATTTTGGATGACAACATCATGATAGAAAAAAGGACCACAATCAATCATTTACTCACCCACATCATCACATTTTGATTCCATAGATATTATGAAGTTTATTTAAGCTTCTAATAACTAAGACACAAACCCAGGCCCGGATACAGGTGATAATTCCAGCGACACCCGTCCCGTTCTTTGTCCACTGAATCAGGCACGTGTAAGGCCCAAAATATCCCACCATGCCAGCACCCTTCGTTTACCTACTCAGGATTCTCTGTGCATGGGAGAAATTTCCTCGGTCACTTCAGCGCATGCGAACTGGGCTGGAAAAGGTACGTCCTCCTAGGTCCATTCATGGCTCGGCTGCGAGATTTAATGGTGATAGGTACGTGGAATGACAAGCAATTAATTCAGCACCAGGTTGTGTTTTATGTTATGGCTGGTAGCAGCATTTGGTTTGCAGTACAGTGGGAAGTTTGCAGAGTCTATGTTGTTGTGCGTTCAAGGGCCCACGCTGGTAATTTCGCTCCACTGCGTATTGGTTTCAAGCTTAGGTTAGCGGCATTGTCATGCCAGAGAGGAACCCCTAGACGTGCTAGTTCAGGAAGGGCCAAAACCCAGAGGGGTTGTAGTGCACCAGTTCCGACGGATTATGAACCGCATATTTCTTTGCGAGTCTGTGTATTGGTGGAAGCCTGGGAGAACAAGGTTCTCAATTGCAAGCTCTCAATGGGAGAGGAAGGTGGTTGAATTAATCACTACTGATGCTGAAGAATATGCTCTGCAATCTGGCAGAGGACATGCTTAGTAATTGGGCGGAGGCTCGGATTGTAGTTCACTCCACGAAAGCAAAAATTGCTGAGATGGATGCTCAACTCACGGCCATGGACTACTCTTTTTCATGGAAGGGAACGACAAGTATTTCAAGTCTGAATGTTCACAAAACAAGGGGTAGTGCTCAGGGCGGCGTTGTGAGTGGTAGTGAATCTGGAGGTCGGGCTCTCACCAGTCTAGGTGGCAGCGGTAGCGCAAAGGGATGCTCCACTAAAACGCCACGTGCCAAGCCTTTTCTGGTTCCATCAACCATGGAACCTCTCCTCAAGAGACTGAAGGACTCACCGGCCCAACAGCCTGAGTAGCAACCACCTTCTCTAACTGCTGCACCGAATGCCGCCACCAATTCGCCCACTTTGTCATAGGAATAATGATGGGATTGCCCCATCACTAAAGAAATTCCCTTGGTTTAATGTTCATTTTGAACAGGTTTTATTTGGTACCGTCTCTAAAAGGTTTTTTGGTTATAGTCTAAGCTTTTTTAGTTAAAAATGTATGTCTTTTTTCAGTTTGTCTCTGCTCGTATATAAGAGTATGATATGTCTTTTATGGATCTCTGTAACTCAGTCTCTAAGTTTCTCAGTCATGAACATCTTTATCGTGAATCTGGTTAGAAGGATGATATTTTTTTGAGAGGCTCTGGAGGAGGTTTTGCCTCTTTCAACCTTAGACAACCATGATTTATGTATGTATTTTTTTCGCCCCTATAATATAATATATTGTGCAGTTTACAAAAAAAAAAAAAAACTAAGACACAAACCCAGGATCCGAAGATAAGAGCTTACGTACTAATGAAGACAAATATGA
This sequence comes from Pseudotsuga menziesii, assembly GCA_001517045.1. Classification (NCBI taxonomy): domain Eukaryota; kingdom Viridiplantae; phylum Streptophyta; class Pinopsida; order Pinales; family Pinaceae; genus Pseudotsuga; species Pseudotsuga menziesii. The sequence continues at coordinate 187,841 of LPNX011003356.1, forward strand.
GGAGTTGCCCACAACCTTTTTTCCTAAAATTTCAACTTTCGAACTCTTCTCTTTGATCATAGGATTCAGATAACTATTGTCATCTGAGGACCAAACATGAACCTCCTCCGATGAGTCTTCACGGTCCAAACCCAAAATTGAAGAAGGATAGTTCCGCCATCGATGACCCACACCTCTACACTTCAAGCATCTAAAAGGAATTACCCAGTAATCCAGGATTTATGAGAAAGTTTTTCCCCACCATTAGATATCAATTTTTACCAACAAACCCTTATCCATATCCATGTCGACAATCATTCTTCCATCCCCTTGATCAATTCCCTTTAAAACATCAGCGTGTATATACATAATTTTTCCCAAGTGATTGCCCACTGCTTCAAAGGTTTGCTTATTCCACATAGCGGCTGAAAAACTAGGAAGATGCACCTAAAGATGGTGAATATTACATTCTCAATATCTAGGTCAAAACTGGTTGCCAACATTTGAGCATTAATCTCCCAGTGCCTCAAATCTAGGTCTTATGAAGGATGAAATAAGCATGCTCTTCTTTTTTAAAACAAAACTGTACCAAACTTTTGAAAGAATCGATATTGAAGGTTTGTAGCCTATCAAAGGCACCCAGACCAAAGAAACCCATTACGCTATATCCCGAGAGTTCATCGCTATGTAACTAAATTTACCCACCAAATATTTTAGAGATAAAACCAGAACTCCTTCTAGGCCAACATCACGCATAAGTACCATTTTATCACCCGCTTCCCTAAGATTTAATTTTCCTATTTTTTTTTTTACCACACCAGAGGTTGACAACGAAATTACCTGAGAAGAGATAGTTTCCACATACATTGGACCTTCTTTTGTATGATTCAAAACAGGAATACCAAAACCATCCCTTTCACAAACATTGCTTTCTTTGGCTGATTTGTCGGGTAAAAAATACACATTTCCCTAATGAATGGGTAATGTCTCATTTCCTATGTAGGAAATCTTGTTTACAATACCCCCAAACCTTACTTTCGAACCCTAGTTTGATTCACATGCATCTCATCCATCAGGTGTCCGAATCTATCCAACATGTGGAGCCTTTTTGTTCCATGTCTATCTTTTCCTACACACGCCTATACCATGGCTAGTTATTCTATGTCTAGTTTAAGAACACTAGACCACTCCCACCTTTCGTGTGACAAGTTGCCCCCCTCGTCTTGTGATAGCCCTCCTCTTGAAACATTTGTCACTTGTGACATTTTGTAAGAATATGCTGGTATAATCCCAAAACCCCTACACATGTGGAGGATCCCCATGAAAACTTACTGAACTACTTCCTGGGATTTCACCAAACTCCAAAAAACCTCTATTCCAAGGGAGACAATGATAGAATACAAACTGATTACTAGACTCTAAGATCTTGAGAGACACTTATAGAAGCTAGAATAAGTTTTGAACCATGATTTATCTCTACCCAAAAACTGATCCTTATATAAGTTTACTTAAATACTGAAATTTCATAAAAATGGAAAATACAAGACCTAAATTCCACCTAGGGCGCTCCCTCACTTATTTACAGAAAATCCATATCATTTCAATAATTTCCAACTCTAATCTAAGGTTTCCACCACAGGAATTTCCATCTCCGATCTAGGGTTTTCCATGGCTCCATTCAGGTGACATCCATGGCTCCATTCAAGTGACATCTATGTAAATAGGATTTTATACTTGCAAAATCTTATTAGTTCCTCTTGAGCAGTAGGGACTACAGAAATCACTATGTTGGGAATTGCATTAGTCTTCACATTTATTAAATCCTTATATCCTAACTTTTTCTTGGATCAGTTTGTGTTCTATTTAGTTTGAGATTGTTGATCCTTCAAAACCTCTTGTTTTTCTTCTTGGAAGATGACTACTCCATTAATGGTTGCAATGAGATGTTTGTTCATTGGTGTGGGATTGTATCCTACATCATAAACTTCCTTGGATTTTTCATGCAAGTAGGCCACAAATTGGTGTCACACGTGCTCAAGGAACTTGGTAATGCTATTGGAAAACATATGGGAATGTTATACCGTAGACTATATTATTACTTTGTTCTCAATTAAATTAGACCTGTTATTTATTCGTTGTTTTATTTTATTGACATCTCAGTAAGAAATCATTTGGAAAAGATAAAATATGTTAACTTGTTTAGAAATTAGACAACTCTAGTTATATATTAAAATGACATTTAAATATACAGAGTTTGAAAGAATTGATATGTTTATTGAATTTTTTATTGAGCTTGATGAGGATAATGCGTTCAAGTTTGATTACGTGCAGATGATGAGGGCACCTCGCATCTGGAAGGTATAACGTGTCAATTTGCTTACATGCAACCGACTCTTAAATATTTTGTAGCCTAAATTGTTTTATTATTTATCTTATTTATCAGTTTCTCAATTTTTGATTTGTATCGAAATCTCTATCAATGAAAGTAGAGAAACAACTATGGTTCCACTACTAATCATATTAATGATAAACAACACATAATTAAATAGCTTGCATTTACTTTTCAAAAATATCTTTTATTACTATATGCTAATATATAAGGGCAACAAAATCTACATGGGGTATCACCAACATATTTTTTATGTTCCCGACAGGGGATATATATAAATCGCTCAGGGTGATTAATCCATCTAGTCAATTTTAATTTACACCATAGCTGGAGTATTATTTTTCTATGTATAATTTTTCAAAATTGTAATTAAATTTCATTCTATTGGCCCCAGATAGGTGACGTTGGTGTCGATATTTATGTCTCAAGAACCAACGGAGGGATTATGCCAGCCTGATATCTTGGGATGTTGCATGGTATTTATAGGGAATTAATTAATTCATCAACCATCTATTTTTCATTCATACTTTGAAATCACATCTCCTTAGGCTTAGAATTTGATGTTTATGACCTAACTTCTCCACTTCCACTGATAAAGTTGGGGTTTCAAACTTCTGTGCCAAATGTGTTATGTTCTGAATAACAGGTGCCAAATGTGTTGTGTTATGAATAACAAGTGGACTTCCATGCAATTTTATTGAGAAATATATATGATCAAATGCAGAGATCAATAACATTATGCCGTCTTCTATAATGTAACCTATTTAACAAGAGTGAAAAGATTCCTGGAATATTTCGTATTTTGAGCATAAAGTTTCGTTCGTAAGTTGAAATTGGGAAAACTTTGGACCATTGGAAATTCCTTTAAATTATCTACAACATTTATGTTTTGCGTTTTTCCTAATTCCTCATCGTTTGTTCGGGGCAGGCATTTTAGTAACAAAGCATATTTTAAAAGATGCTTTGTTACTAAAATGTCTTCCCTAGACAAATGGTAAAAATGTAGGAAAAACTCAAAACTGAAAAGTTGTAGAGAATTTCATGACCTTTCCAATGGTCTAAAGTATGCCCAATTCTGAGTTACGAGTGAAATATTATGCCCAAAATACGAAATATTCATAGAATATTCTGATCTTTTTTCAAATAGGATACATTTTGGGCAAAATAAAACCTTATATGATCCCAGCACGTCTGTCACTTATATTAATTTTTAGCATTATTGAAATTCAATGTTTTTTATATATAGCAATTGGTCGATTTCACAATTTATCATTAGCTTGTATTGCAATGCTGAAACATTTATCGGTCATTAGCTCGTATTGCAATGTTGAAGCTCATATTGCAATGCTGAAACATTTATAGGGGGTTATGGTCAGTTTGCCGGATTTTGTGAAACTAGTGTTTTCTCGGCACACCAAATTATTTTCAAAGCGGCTATTAAACCCATAGAGATCTCAAAAACCTGGTGCGTGCCTGAATCCTGGAGAACTCTACATTCCTGAATCTTGAATATTGTCAATCACTAAATCTATTGTTGGACATCATCAAAGAGCTTGGAAATATAGAGCATCTCAAATTAGAAGTATGTGAGGGTTTAATGGTGATTCCATGTGGTATCTCTTACCTCCCTTCATTGAGAAAACTCTTATTTCCATTAGGGGTAAGTTCTCTAATAAGTTTAGAGGTTCTTGCAAATATATCAAATCTAATGGAGCTGGCAGCAATAGTAAAATCATTGGAAATTCAAGAAGGTATAATGACTACATGTACGGACATGAGGATATTAACTTTATGGTTTGATGCAGATAGATATATAGTGAAGCATATTTTCCCCTTGAAAATGGAGAAGTTGAACAAGTTGGAATATTTTTAGTTGATCTCCTATCAGGGGGTAAGTTTGCCCATATGCAAATTTTCTCAGTTTCAAAATCTGAGAAATTTAAGTTTGTTTAGTTGTTCCCAACTTTGGGAGCTTCCTGTAGGCAGTGGTTTTCGAAGGTTGAAAAAGTTGAAACTTGAGGATGTAAACAAGTTAGAATGTTTGGTGGGATCATCTATTGTGCCGAGTGAAGAAATAATTCCTAAAGTTTTGAGTGAAGACACAATGCCCGATCTTAAAGACATAGATATAAGGTCTTGTAGATCACTCAAGCGATTGGTAACGAAGAAATTAACTAATTTAAAAAAATTAGGTATAGTTGATTGCACCGAGTTTGGAAAGCTGGAAATGGAGAATGACAGTCTTCCAATGTTAAGAACCTGTTTCTTGGTGGGATGAATAAGTTTGAAAACATAGGGGTCTTTTTTGAGATCAATGAAGGAAGAGTGCCCAAACTTCAATATTTTCAGATAACTGGTTGTCCATTGTTGAAGATATTGAAAATAGGAAATCAACCCAATTTAAGGCATTTTTACATAGAATCTTGTGAGTTGGAAAAGTTGAAGATTGGGAGTGGCCGTTATGAGATCAATGAAGGAGTAGTGCCCAATCTTCAAGATTTGAAGATAATTGGTTTTCAACTTTTGGATAAATTGAAAGTAGCAAAGCTACCCAATGTAAGGCATTTTCGTACTAAGAATTCTCCTGGGTGGTTTTGGAATCATTCTTTTCTTTGTTGTATTTTAATATTGTGGGGTACCACATTTTAACAGATATAGACTTGTAAGAATTAGGGAATTGATTTACAAGGAACTAGAGAGTATTACTAGGGAATTTGAATTGGAATAAGAGTTCTACTGGCCGTGGATAAAGATTAACTAGTAACAACAGATGGCTCAATCCCTTGTGAATGCTTGTTCCTCCCTAACCATGAAATTTATGCGTGGAAAGGAAACCTCAATTGTGAATTTGAGGGGAACCCATATCAAGTTTTATTTAACCATATGTTGCAAAAGTAGTGTTTTCTCATATACACATACTAGTGTTGGGCATTGATTAAGACAAATGCTTTTGAATGACTTGGTTTCACGAATTATCAATACTGTGCGATGGAATATAGGAAAATCGTTTGTGAATGCTCCAACAATTTCAAGTAGGTAATTCATCCTGACTATATGGGCTATATTTACCATATTTATCGTTCCTTCTTGTAAGGGTTATTATCTGGATATATTGATTTTGACTGGTTGGCTCGTAGGTTTGAAACTATTTACAATAAAGGATAGATTTTTTTTTACTTGAAGGCTTGGGTAGGTATCAGTTGTTATAAGTCGGCATTAGTATAAGTAAGAGTATCAGAGGCGAAAGCTAGGAAGTGGAAGTGAATTTCTAGGGTTTTATTTCCTAGAGAGATTCATTGGCATGAAAGGCCTATAGATATACTTCCTTTCATAATAGGAAGATAATTTCATACATAAGAGTTATAGATAAGATCCTTATGTGTGCTATCCATGTAAATTGATGAATTGTCGGCATGTATCTAGGGAATGTGCGCAGGGGAGAATGAATGTGGTGTTCGAGTTCTAAATCATATATTAATATCCATCTATATCCATGGGGATATGTGTGCTAGGAAGGCCCTATGCAAAGCTATGTGGTTGTTCCAATTGTATAGCATTCATCTAGCGATACAGACCGAGAAAACCCTGATTGTTGCAACACGACTATAAATATTTAGCGCATTTCCCTAGGGGATGTATGAATGGGAATATTGAACTTGTTTTGTTTAATTGTCAATACAAATTAATCTCTGTAGCAAAGAAATGAATTTTAATATTTTATAGTCTAGCAGTCTTCGATAGAACTGAATTTTGATATTTTATTGCAATAAATGAACAGTGTAGTAGTTTATTTTGGATAATTGTGAACTACGATCTAGTGTTACTTCTTAAGAAATTTTGCATTGAAGTGTTTAAATTTTATTATTTCCCCGACAAGGGGATAATATAAATAACGAAGGTGTATGAATCATGGCCATACAGTGTAATATTTGAAATTTTTTCCATAGTTACTAATAGTTGTTAATATTGGTATTTTTAAAATTGCTTTTTTTTTTTATATTAGGAAAATGTAGCTGACATCGTCCTTGGTTTTCCCTTTCGAGGACTAAGCTCCAAGGTGATATCAACATTGGGTGTGATGGTAAGGATTTCCTTTCCTTTATTTGCTATTGCATTAAATTTTATGTGCTACTGCATTACTCTGACATGACGATGAATGCGCGTTTCCATGGAAAAGGTCGTTCAACTATTAAAGCTAAGAATCCATATCGTATAGCCCAAAGCTTGATTGATCCTAAAACCATGGCATCATTTTTCAGGCTATCATCTCTTTGAGGCAGTCGGAAATACTACATTATTATTAAAGAAAATTCCAGAAAACTTCTCACTAGTCTGATTATTATCACGTACGAACTTAATTTCTCTACTAATTGCTACTTTGACTATGACCGCCTTTACAGAGAAAGAGAGAAAACAACTTTTATATGACACGTAGAATGACGTTAAGTCTACTCAGGCCAGGCCAGGCCACAACTGCCCACAGTTTTGAGTTGTTTAACTGTCTTATGTGATCAGAAAATCTAACGCATATACATATAAATATTTTAAAGGGAATTCTCTCTCAGTTTCACACGCTCCGGTGCAAGTATTTGTGGGTATTTATCTTCAATCCTTGCCATGAAAATCTACATTCGAACTCTCAAAACAAACTTCCATAAATTACCAGTTTAAAAATGATTTATGGGCATTAAACATGAATGTCAGGAGAGCCCACAATGTCTCCCAGAACATTCATTCATTCTTCAATTCTGGTTAGCCTGGCTTCACGAGTTCAAATCTTTGGGGGATCTCTTCTTTATTGTAATACGGGACCCATGAACATTTTATTTCCCACATCCACGACGGAGGAGCTAGCCATTACCAGATGGAAATTTGAGGTATTTTTCATTCCTTTTGCTTTCTTTTAGCAATCGTATACTCTACAGGTCATGTTAAATTCCAATATCAGTACCATTCTTCAAATAAGTTCATAGATGGCCAAACCTGAGAATGGCCAGGTAGGTCAGAGGAATGTGTAGTTACGTAATCGTTGTCACTTTGATTAGAGTTAAAAAGAGAAATTCATAGGATGTTGAGTAGATCTATGGATTTTGCAGTTTGTGAAGCTCACAAGTTATTTCTGATTAAAAGCACATAAAACTAATATACATAAAATAATAAATAGGTGTAACTTTAGCAACCTCAAACTAGCATTAAAGAGAAAATTGCATATTAATTCTTCAGACTGTGCAACAAGATTCTGAAGTTGAATGTGTTGGATTGGTTTCAGGAAAATAACAGAACACAGTTTGTTGGTGTGTATGCAGGGAGATCGACAACGAAACCGTGAGAGATTGTGCCATTTTTTTAATTTGAATTTTTTGGGGTTCTTTCCCAGCTTTTTTTTTTCGATTGCCATTTTAAGTTAAACAATATTTGGAATAAAAAGGGCCTTGCAAAAAATTCTTCCAGGGGTTGACATCATTACAGATCTATATTTTTCTCTTCCTTCTTTTCCTTTGATATTTACGATTTTCATGGTGTTTTGACATAGCAAAATCAATTTCCCAGTGTTGTCGGAATTTCTTTTATCAATGTTAGTGTGATAGTGGCATTTTGTTTTCTATAAATATGGTGGTTACATTATATGCAACAATTTTTTCGACGTTTTTATTTTGATAATTTGTTTTGTTATTGACATTCACTTTTTTAGTTTGGTCAGAAAATGACCAATGCTGAAATTGGATAAAATGTTGTCCCCATTATACATTGTAAAACTCTTACAGTAATGGCTATAAATTAATGTTGAAAAACAACGTCTCCAAACTTATCGGAAAAATAAACCCTACTTGAACATTGTATCATTCCACCATGTATAAGCTTCATTACTCTTTCTTCCAGTGAAGGCCCTGTGAGAGGTTGAACTACATTTTATACTTGTGAAGGGAAAATTGAACCTGTTAGAGGTTGTTGATTTTGGCTGAAATGTACTTTTGTTTGAGTTGTGATCCAAAAAAAACATGGGAGGAATGACAAACTTTGGGATATTAGTTCTCAATGAGTGTGATAGATTAAAAGGATACCACAATTTCACCCCTTGAAAGTGCAAGTTGCATATGGTTATGGATGAGATTGATCTTTGGGGCATAATTTAGGGAAAATAACAATTCTTTTGATCCTCAACTATTATTTCTGTAAGAGAGAGTTGCTAAAGCAAAAATGATTCTTTTGGATGCGCGATCTTTACTGTCCTCCCAATCACCCCAAGCATTAAACGCTCTTGGATAAGACTACATTGCGCGGATGAATAAATCAATCCAAGATCCCATCTTTTGCTCTGCATACAATAATAGGGCAATAAAAAAGGTCACATAAAAGTAAATAATCAAATTACACGCCAACTGATTATTCAAGAAAAAAAGTAAATAGTCAGAGGATTTAAGTAAAAAATAATAAAGGTTAGTAGTTGAACTCACTTGCTGTTTATTAAATAATTAAACAACTCATATCAAGTGCAAAAACACAACTCCTTCAACAAGTGTTTCCATTGCAAAAAACTTCTCTTCCTAACTAATCACAAAACTGATACCAATGTCAAAAACATTGCAACAACATGGCTCTTATTTAAAAAAAAACATTAGAATCCTTATAAACTTTGTCAACTAAAACGTCTCAACATAGTGAGTGACTTTGATAGCTAATAATTCCATCTATAAGTAAAAGCACGAAACGATTCCAACACTTTCATGACTCATATCATACCAATGTAATAAGCTGGCGGTGGTCACGGGGGCTTCACTTGTTGACCAATATCATATCATGTTAGTTCATATTGTGGGTTTTAAAATTATCAAAAATCGAACCAATATATTGCAGGTATTGGGGGGATGAGGGGTTTAAGGTGGGGGTGGGTAGGGTGGTTTATAAGGATTGAGGTATAAAAAGGGGTGGGGAGGAGGTTTTAAGTATTGGGAGGGGGTTTCAACAAAACATGTTTGGGTCAATATCTCTCGAAATGAAGGGTATTCTTTAATATCCCACGATCGCACGTGCTATGTGAGATGTTCACTAAGTGAAGTCTCCGTGGCGGTGGTAGGGTAGCTCGTTTGTTTTGATTATTGTTATTAGAGATCTTTTATTATGTGTTGAATTCACTTTTGAGAGATAGTTATGGAGAATCTTTATGAAAATTTTATATACCAGTGAGAGATCTTTTGATCTTTTGATATGTTGAATCCATTTATGAGAGGATAAATATGGAGAGAATATTTATGGAAGATTTTATGTGGTATTGTATTATTTAATATGGAGAGAATATTTATAGAAGATTTTATGTAGTATTGTATTATTTAATACAAAGATATGATTTAAATAATAAAAACATATTGTTTTTTAAATATTTTTTATTTTGAAAAAATATTATATATTGCTTATTTTATTAGTAGATTTTCCCCTTCTATTAATTTGATTTTAATCGCATAATCATTAAGGTTTTGTAATGGTGTATTAAATTGATAATAAACCCGTCGGCAACGATGATGACCTTAAAACCCATGTTTTCAATCAAATTAAAAAGTATCTATGTAATTTAAAAATGAGAATTATTCTAAAAACTATAAAAAACTATTAGTTCTTAGCATGCTCTATAAAAATATAGATGTCTTCGCATGCTTTCAAAAAGATAGGTGAAACCTCTCATAAATTAGCAATAAAGTATATAAATTAGATGTCTTCGCATGCTCTCAAAAACCTAGGTGAAACCTTTCATAAATTAGTAATAAAGTATATTAATGTGTAATGATGTCTCTAGAGGATTTGAACAAGAATTAGAGTTAATAATTGATAAATTGAAAATAGCAAAGGCTAAGGATTATGCTTTCCAATTTCTAATGAATTGGTGAATGGTAACACTCATTTACGACTCCTTAAAGTTACTACAATATTTTTATATGAAATCAAGTTTAAATTTAAATAGTGTTACTACAATATTCTATATGAAATCAAGTTTAAATTTAAATAGTGGTATGTATTTATTTATTATATTACTTTTATGTTTATTTTATGATGTTATAATATTTTTATTTCAAATATTATAAAATATTATGTGATGATTGCATATGCAATATATATTTATAAAAAATATTAGAATTTCATGTTGATATAAAATTTTATTTTTATTTTTAAAATTTTAAAATTTTAAAATCTTATTTTCATTTTTAAAATTTTACAATATATTATAGAGTATCTTAAACTTTTAATTTTTATTATGAATCTCCATTTGTGATAATGATGTGACTAAGGATATATTTTGGTGGACAAATTATGATTGAATATACCTGTCACAAAAATGCTTCCAAATGTATTTAAAAATCTATCTATAACCATCAAATTTTAAGAATGATTTGGATTTGAAATTTTAACCCTGAATGTGACCATCACCTTCTAATTCCTCATGATAGAGTATCTTAAATACCTCAACTTTCATTATGAATCATATTGGTAAAAATGATATCATCATCACCTTCTATTTCCATTCTCTACAGTGATTAGCACACTATTGGGGATAGTGATAGTATTTCTCTTTTAAGCTCAACATTCTAAATATTTTAATATTTAAAATAATTTATTAAAGAAAAAATTTATTCACAACAAAATATTAAGATGATTTTTAGGAGAATATTTTATTGTTCATTTTTCAAATGTTTAAATAACAATTAGAATTTAACAGTTAAAAGTAGAGTAAATTTGGAAAAAACAACAACTTAGAAAAGGATTATATATAAAAAGTATTAATATTATTAAATAATTAAGTCTAATTTCTTTCTCATTATATTTTATCTTATTTAATTTAAAAAATTACAAAAAATGAGAGGTAGGACATGGTGTTACATGGATTCTAATGAAAAGGGGTTCATCGATATTGTGTAAATTAAAGTAATGGCATATTCAAGATTCATATTTCAGGTTTTACAAATTTATATGAGTTAATATGAAGTCTAAGATTAATAATCATGATATGATATTGTTGAATAATGAAGGAATATATCAAATATATTGTATACCATACACAAATATTATAAAATGGGACATAATCATGAAGTTGTTGGTCAATATTTAGGATAATGTTATACTAATTTTTTTTTAATAAAAATAGTAAGAAGCTAAAATATCAATAAAGCAATGACATGAGGGAAAATATATAATTCTTGTAAATAAAATTACTATAAATATAAACATTATTGTCAATAAAATAATTGACTAAATATGGTATGAATAATGCAATAATTATAAACAATCAACTATTTTTTCTATAATCATAGAAAGCCATTTAAGCATTTAACTATGGTTTGTATAAGCATTTATGATAAAATGTCTTTTAAATGTCATAGAATTATAATCATGTAGATTACAATGAATGTGTAAAAGGACTTTAACTAACTTCATTGACATAGACAATTTATAATCATATAGATTATTATAATCAAACTATAACAAATTTTAACTATTTTCTATGGTATCCACAGTTTATTATCAATAATTGATTGTCTTGTGATTTTATGATCTAAACTTAAATTGTATCACTTTTATAGCCTACTTGTAATTTTATGATCTAAACTTCATTTGTATCACTTTTATAACCTACTTTCACTTGACAATTTATAATCCTTAATCCATTTCCTTATGATTTGTATCTCTTTTAGTTGTTGCTCCTTAAGCCATTTTGGATCATCATTGGATGAACCTTGAATATCCTCACAATGGACTCCTGCATACCATCAAATTGTTTTTATTATTATGTACTTTCTATTTAAATCCATTTAAAACATTTAAATATAAAAAACTTAATACCTTCTTTAGTAGTAATAGCCAAAATGCTCTTTGATAAATTCTCCAGAACACTACAAGTCACCCAAAACATACATAATGATTAAACACGTCATTAATAAAAAAATATTAACTATACATCAAAGATAATACTAAAAATTTCTTACCCTCCACTACTATAGGGATCTCTCAAACCATTTGAAAAAATTATGTTACTTCCGAAATTCTTGAGCACTCTCTTTATATTCTGCACAAGTAGAAAGGTGATATATAATAAATTTAAAGATCAAACCAATTAAATTGTTCTAAATGCAAATTCTAAAACAAAACTAATTAAGTTGTTCTAAATACAACTTCCTAAATAACTTTTCAACAAAATATCAATCATTTCCCAAAAACATCAACATAATGAAATATAAATATTGTCAATAATGGGAAAACATAAAATTCAAGAGGTTTATAACTTATCATTCATGTGTTATTTTAGGGATTTTATAAAAGAAAGTTTTAATTTTCTTAACAAATGTACATTCATTATATAAGTGCTAGGTGTGAGAGGGGATCTTATTATCTTCGATGTAAATATGGTTTTCAACTTATGTTGAGGGATTAGAGTTGCCACAAATAACCAAGTAGAACTTTATGCCTTGTATCTTGGAGCAACCTTATTACAAGAGACACAAATCAAGGAAGTCATTATTTTGGGAGAGTTTTTATTAGTCATCCAACAAATTAATTATTTTGAGAGATTATTTATTAGTCATCCAACAAATGATTACTAAAGCATCTAAAGTTGGCACTATGTCCCAAAGAACCATGCACAAAATCCAGCAGGACATGGAGGGGTTAGAATATGTTAAGTTTTACCATGTGAAGAGAAGTAACAATGAAATCACCAATGATAAGGTCAATGTGGTTGCATATTTGGACAAGGGGGTCCTGGTAAAAAATGGGGACTCCCATGTAAGGTAACTGATCCCATAACATTAAAATGATGATCAAAGGCATTATATTTTATCACTATGAAACTATGCATTCCTATTTCACTTGTAATTATTAAGGAATGATGATGGTTAAGGGTCTCCTCAATATTAATGGGTTGTACAAGGGAGGATTTACTCCTCCTAGTACTCGTTGCTCCTCATCTCTTCATATTATCCCTCCCATAATGGAGAGTCTTAAGCTATGTGTTTGAAATATCAAATGGGAAGGTAGGATATTGTATAGCATTAATGATGAGGTGAATTGGAGTATGATGCTTGGTTTCCTACATGGACAACTTCAAAATAGGTGTGGTTCTTTCTATGTTCCCACTTCTTGTTGTGGTATTTCTCTCAACATGTGCATAGGTATGCTATCACTCTCTCCTATAAAATCTCAATTCTCAATCTTAACAGTGTCGATTCCTGGAAAAATCCTAAGTACCAAGCAGTAGGGATTCTCCCTAGTGAACGATCCCAATTGGATAAGACACCGTTTGCTGTGGGGAATCCACCCGATTCACGGTTTTGGATACCATACATCAAGTTCTTTAATATTTAATTGGTTACAGCCCAGTCCACCATTTATAGGATTTTTGTTTAAAGAATGATATGCAGGTGCCTAAGCTAAATGGAGGTTTAATCTAGATCTAAAACTAAACTATTCTATCCCCGGATAGGGAGAAAATTTGGAGTTCAGAGTAATATACTATAAATGCTCATAAAGGTCTATCAGATAGCCGTACCAAAACAATAATCACATTCACAGCAGAACAAATACCAGAGGTAAATCTAATATAATTAAACCATTTATTACCCTATCAACATAGACATTTATACATACAATAGACGTTCATGACCAAGGAAATAGTTCTAGGAGGTTAGAACAATCTCACTGTATGATGTACAGAAGAAAGAAGAAATAGTTCTACATTATGCATTCCACACATTCTGATTAAATATCTACGCAGGCCCTTTGTTTCAAAAAAATGACCCTTCTTATTAGCAAAGAGGTAGCTCTTTTACAACAATAGTCTATAATTCTTTCACTAGGAAAAAGTCCTTTCTTGGTGCTCTGTACCTCTTATTTATAGTGTTATGGGCTCCCGAGTTTGACCTCGAAACAGAGCCAAATTCAATTACAGAAATCCTAACAAAATCCGATCTCGAAGATTCACCATGATCATGAAAACAAATCGGGAAAACATGATAGAACGTGCATGGTGGATCAATTTGGGAAATTTAACAGTAGGGGACTCAGGCTCACTTGCTGAAAATGAGAGTTAGAACCTCTCTAGTCATTATGAAACGGTTTTCTTCATCTTTGCATCTTCATACAATGAAATCTCTTACATCCGTCGATCAAGATTATCTCCTCATCTGAACCGTCCACTGATGTAGCATTTATCCGATTTCGTAATCTCCCATCCTAGCTCGATGAACCATAGTCCCTGCAATTCATAAAAATAATATCATGAGAGATATGTATGTTCTTGAAACAACAATATTCTATCAATGGTGACTGTAACTAATCACTGTATTTTCAATTGTAAGCTTAATGATCTATGTCGTTTATCTAAACACAACAAAAACATGATGATTGGCTCCCTGTTAAACAAGCAAAATATTTAGTTTAAGTTTCAGGCAAAAGATTTCTCAGTTTCCCCAATGGTTCATAGTAAAAAAAAATAGAGGTTGGATGACTCTGATCATCTCAAAGATGGATCGGGTATGATTTGAATTGTTAGATCACGCAGCCTTGAAAGCTCCTTTCCGCCTCCGCCCTTCTGGAAAGCAGAAATTGGGTTCACCAACTTTATCAAATTAAAATTCTACTTTTTCACCTCTGCATTTCCGCTTTCGCTTTTCCGCTTTCTCCTTTTCTTTTCCATTGGATCAATGCAGGCCCATCCCTAGTTGTCGATCTATGCAAATCGTGGAATTCGAAAGATGGGACTCTAACCTTTTTGTTATAGCTGATTTTACCACACATGGTGAATCACATTTTTATGGCCTTCCCTATCCCTCTGCAGACTCCTTACACCCCATGGACCATTTTTGTTCCTTTGATGTTTCCAAGATCATCCCTAAAAACATGCAAAAATTGCCATACACGACTTTTAAACCCTTTCTCGTGTATATACGCGGGTTTGACCCCTAAAACCGTGTACATCGGGATGTGTGCAAAAGGCCAAATTCTTTTGGAGTTTTCCTTGATGTGGATCTGACTCACTTGTCTCCTGGCCTTCCATATGCCTTTAGATTGCTCGGATTCGACCTTTCATTACCCAATTGAAGAGCTATATAAGGAACCCTTTGGATACGTTGAAGGCATGAGGAATTGAGAGCAATAAAACTATAGTCCATTGTTGCCGGAGCTTATACTTGAGTCTGCATCCCTTTGTCCCTTGGAGCAATTTTTTTTTCTTCCCAAGCTTGCCTTTTGCTTGTGAGCTTGCTATCGAGAGATGGAGGATTGAAGTGGTGGAGGCCCAAGTGGGGCACTCAGTTTCTCCGATTCGGAGAAGTGCCGACAGAGGTTGTCTCTATTGTAATCTCTATTTTATATTAATAGAAATATCTTTTCCTATCCAATAATGTGTATTTGAATGAATATTTGATCCATGGATGATTTCAAATGCTTATATGTTATTGATTATATATGCTAGAGTATGTCTAACACAATTATATATAGCATGCTTGTCTTGTTTATTGAATGTTGAGGAAGCAATTTATCAATTCAAGCTGGAGTTGGAAAGCTCAACGGGGATCTACATCAACCATCTGGAATAAGGTACAAATCGAGATCCTTTAGTGTTAGATATTTGGATTTCTCTTGCATATAGGAAAGGATTGATTTATGGAGTCAAGTTGTCTATTGTGGTACCCCAAGCCATAGGAATTTCTCTTTGTAACAGAATTGGCAACTCCACTGGGGAGTTCCTAGTAGTTGTCCTTTGGGGGTTTTTATCCGCATGGAGTTTTTTTGAATTGCTCTTATTTCTCTGTTTCTGAGTCGGATCTGGGGGCATGTTCGCCTGGTAGTGTCTGATTGGTGTGAATTTTGTCTCAGTTTATCTGTTTACATTTATTTTTATACATTTTTCTTCCTGTACATGATTTTTTAACTCACAGTTGCGTATACACACGACTTTTATTGCTATATTCGTGTACATACGCAGGTTTACTGCGAACAGTCGCGTATGCCCTGAGTTTTACCTTTTAGAGGAAGATTGATTGGTGCTGGGTGAATTTTGATGATTGCTGAGTCTCCTTTGATATCGCTAGAGTCTGTATACACCTCTGTTTCTGACCAGAGACACCTTTTTTAGGGTAAATTTCTTTTTTAAGAATGTTCTTGTCATTGCATTTTTTATTTTTTGTTTTGGGATTAGTGCATTAGATTTCTTTTACCTTATTACTTTGCGTGAGTGCTGTTTGATTGTGCTTGCAGAGTCTAGGGGTGGTAGAATCATTCTTTTGCTTTAGTATCTCATTTTTATTCAAAAAATCCAAAAATATTTGCTTCTTTGCATCATTATGCATTGCACTTTGCACTTTGCATGGTACTTGCACTAGGTTTTCTTAGAGAAGTATTATTTAGGCTTTCATATAGGAATGACTGCATTTGTCATTTCAAGAAAATTTTGCATTTCACGTAGTAGCATGCCCTATTTTTCATTCAACACAATGCATTTGCATTGATTGTTAGGTGTGCATTTTACTTCAAGTTGCGTCATAACACCATTGGTTGCACGGTCATTTACCTTTTTGATTAATAAAATCAACACTTAACTAAAATGGATTACATTATTTTCTTTGATAGAGTACACCAACAAGATTAGGTTTTAGGGTCTTGGAATAGTTTGAATTGTGAGTAAATTCTCCAAGACCACTAAACAACAACATGTATGTGTCTGTCCAGGTGAGAGTGTGAAATTCCTTGGTATAGTTAGTGTTTCTCAGGATCCTCCTCTTACAAGGGAGTTAAGCATGAGGTAGTGTGAGCGATTATTGATTGGGATGACCCCCAGTCATAACTGAGTAGCACCAAATATATTTCCAGGATTGTATTCATATCTGGGGGCTCTTTCGAGAGTTTCGGGCTTTGCTACCTTGCCCATACGGTCAATCCCGCCTGCGACTATCCACCTAAGCATTGATTATATTGAGGTGACCTTAGTTGCTTTACCTAGGTTATCGAGGGGGTACTTTGTNTTGCTCCCTTGCCCATACGGTCAATCCCGCCTGCGACTATCCACCTAAGCATTGATTATATTGAGGTGACCTTAGTTGCTTTACCTAGGTTATCGAGGGGGTACTTTGTAGGGGTTATTCTATAGGTGTCCCATCTAGGTTGGGGTCGGACAACACAGTCGCTATATGCATTGAAGTTAAGGGCCACAATAATTGGTTACGAACCTCTGCTTATTGTGTATGGGAGTCTCAAGCCTCTCCTAGGCGAGACATACCTGCTTCATTTGGGAGCTCACATATCCTACCCTTGTTTGCTTGTGATTGGCTTTAAATTATATTGGTGTATGCTCTGTGCATGTTAGCTTACTTAGGGTTTGCGTAATTAGAGAGTCTTTTTCATTTTTTGAGTCATTGTGGATTCGGGTGCGGCACCCCGCCATTCTCGTCATTTAGCAAGACTTCTGCCTTCTACATCTCCTCCTCCTTTGAGAGAGAGAGATAGATAGTCCAAGCAGACTACTTCTCACATTGATTCACACACGATGGGAGATCATGAAGATGAAATTCCTGAGTTGTATTATCCACCTTAGGAGGCTGGGGAAGAAGATCCTACTCCTGTGTATGATCCTTCACCTAATATACCTACACACTCTAGGTTTGCTCCTTCACATGATATACCTACACACTCCATGTATGATCCGTCATTCACAGGTCACTGGTATTGGCTTCCAGGCGATGAGACTCATCATGAACCTACAAGCACTAGTTATGTTAGCTATGCATGTCTGGCATCCCTACACATGATCCAATGTTCCATGCTGAGTTGGAATTTGATCCTAGCACTATGCCTGGGGGCATTCCCATTCCTTTCCATGCGGAGAGATTTGGGAGCACGAGCTACATTGCACCCTCCATCCCGGCGGTGGAGGCTACATCTCATGTTCATCCTAGACCTAGTGCTAGTAGTCCTATTCGGATACCAGAACCAAGATGAGTGACTGTAGGGAATACCACTTATGTGATTTCACATGTCCCTTCGTCCTCTATTCCTAGTTCTTCGAATGCTATTCCTCCCCCACATTCACATGGTCCTTTGGGCCAGAATGTTGCTACAAGCCATGTGCGTACTGCTGCTACTTGCATAGTTGTGTCTCAGAGTCAAGTACCTCCTGTTGTATCGAAAGGTCGTATTCCTACTTTTGGAGGTCATATTCTTACTTCTGGAATGTCTATTCTTACCTATGGAGTTTCTCATGGGACTTCTTATGGACCATATTATGGACCGCAGTATGCACAGAGTTATTCACCTTATGGGTACGGGTATCAACAACCACTTACTCTCTGAATTATGGCTTTGTACCCCCACATAGTCAAGGTACACCACATTATGGTGCTTCCATGCCACCCTACACAGGTCAAATCGGAGGAGGATACTATGGCCATGGCCATGGTGGTTATGGTAATCAGTCCTATGTGAACCAAAATTATCAGGGAGTGCCTCATAGACCTGCTCAACCTAGGCTCCCTTTCCTCGCAACGTTAAATCTTCCTGACTTGTTGAGACTAACGAATGATCTGGTATCTTATGACTTGGCTTAGCTGGCTGTCCCTACGAAGCTTCCCTCGGACATTCCCAAGTTCGAGGGAAAACCAGGAGAAGATCCGAGTGAACATGTTACTACATTTCACCTATGGTGCTCTTCTAACTCCTTACACGAAGATTCGATCCGTTTAAGGCTATTTCAACGCACCCTCATCGGGCCTGCCGTGAAATGGTACATAGAGCTACCTAGGGGGGCATTCGCTTTGTTTGATGACCTAGCTATGAATTTTCTCAACCACTTCCAGCTACCAGTGCATTACGACGTTAGTACAGAACTCTTGTCGACATTTCGGTAAGACAAAGCCACTCATATCTCAGACCATATCCAAGAGTGGTGTAGATGGAAGAGATTGATTAAAGCCTTCATACCACCAGAGTTTCTCCTTGAGTGGTTCCTTAAGTTGTTACTACCTTATATAGCGAAGGATGTTTCCACATCCAGAGTTCAGAATGAGGAACAAGCCATTTTTAGGGTGCAGGAATTGGACTTGATTTATGCTCAATCCAGTTTGTTATATGAGATCATTCCTAATGCTCTATGTTCTAGTTTCGACCCTAAGGTCAAACCTGGACCACATGCCGATGGAATTGTTGGTTGTATGAGTGCCAAACCTGTGGACTCTGTTGTGAAACAAGTCAGTCAATTATCTATCAACCAATCTGCTTCGGGACAAGCCACAGATTCATCTCAACCCACCCAAATAGCGAGTGTTCTTTCGGTACAATCGTCGAACCAGAAGGGTAACCAGCAACCCAGAAGGAATAAGAAGAACGCTAAAAACAATCATAAGGGTGGGAATAGGAATGAAAATGCTAATTCTAATGACAAGAACACTCGAAATGCTAGGGGGGACAAGCATCCTAAATGTAAGGTTAATTTTCCTTGCAAGTTGTGTAAGGAGGACCACCCCACTCACTTGTGCCCTTGGATAGAAGAAGCCTCGAGGTTCATAGCACAGGGCCCAGCTGTGCTGACTAACCCTTTACCTCATAATCAAAATATGAACTCGAGGACCCATGATCAGTCTAGTGGGGATCAAGATCCGCCGGAAGCTTGTAGTGGTCATGGTTGCATCAACATGGTGCGTGCTGGTAAGGTTGTGACTCGTGCGAAGGATTATGGTTCGTCACAACCAGACCTTGGAAAGGAACCTACTCGACCCGAGAGTCCTTTGTGTATTGAAAAACCTATGGATAAACCTGAAGTTGCACCTCGCATTCCTAAGGGAGTCCTTAAGCGTTTGTGGCACAATCCTAATGCCCAAGCTGCCTAGAACTATTCTGTTGTCAAGGATTTGGGCCACACTCCTTGTGTGATGTCTGCACTCGAAGCACTTTAGAGTTTTCCTTCGCAAAGGAAAGCTTTGCTTTCTGCTCTTGGTGTTAACGATGATAATTCTTCCTTCGTCATCAAATTTGAAACTGCGGGACTACAGCCTCACTTGCCTTACTATGTGTCTCTCTTGATTCATGTAGAATGTCTTAAAAAGACCGTCAAATGCACTGTGATTGACGAAGGTGCTGCTGCTTCCGTGATGTCTTTGGCGTGTTGGAAGGGTTTGAGTTTCCCTGATTTGTCTAAATTCGCTACCATGTTGACTACATTTGATGGTAGATCGTTTCGGCTGCACGACATTCTTCCTTCTCTTAAGGTCCATTTGGGAGGGAAGACCGTCGCGATCGAGGTCAAGGTGGTTGATGCGCCCCTTGACTACAATTTGTTGCTAGGTAGGAATTGGATGTACAGTATGAAAGTCGTAGCTTCTTCTCTATTTCTAGTTGTATGCTTTCCATTTAATGGGAAGATAGTTACGATTGATCAAATGTCATTCAAGAATCCGCGTGTTACCGCATCTTCGGGAGCTTCTATCCCGATTGTCGCGCACTCTTAGTCGGAAACTGGGAGTGTGGGTGTTGGCATGTACCCATCCCTTATGGGATCATTTAGTTGTCCTGCACCTGTTCTTATGATCGGGTCTACTTCTGGTGGGGCTTCATCATCATTGCGTTTGGTGTCTTTTCACACCACTCATATGGAAGATCCTTGGATTCTTCCTACACCAAGTCCTTCAAGTGAGCCCATCGAAACAAACGTGCCGTTGCCTACAACTATGATAACATAGCAAGCTAATATTGAATGTGTTGTAGAGCCTAGTCCTTCCTCTTCGCGGACAGAGGAGGAGGACCCATATGTGCTGCCGGCATGGGATTTTTAGTCTTCTCACACACATGGCTGCCTTGATAGTGTTTTTCCTTTAGATTAAGCTATTATTAAGGCTATGTCTGAGGTTGAGCCACCTTGGGAAGAGTTGCATCATAGATCTTACTTCCTTCCCAAGCTTGACCATTTGGAGCATGAGGAATTTAGGGAGGTTATTAGTGAGAGAATTGGTAGTCCCGTGGTTCCATTAAGCTCTCCTGGTCCGATGTCTGATGGAAACATGGCAAATATATCTCCTACCATTCCTATCAATATCTCTCGTGATCCTGGTAAGACTGAGAATGTCTATATTGGGGCAGAATGTTCCCATGCTGAGATTCAAGAGTATACCGAGCTGTTCAAAGAATTTTGTGATGTATTTTCTTGGTCATATGAGGAAATGCCAGGTATCGACCCTTGCATTGTTGAGCATGAAATTAAAACTTATCCCAATGCTAAACCTATTCGACAACGCTTGCATGCGGTGAATCCTAGGAAAGCACCCGCGATTAAGGCTGAGATAGAAAAGCTGTTGAATGTCGGTTTTATCTATCCCGTTCCCTCGACGGAGTGGATTTCAAACCCCATTCCGGTTGATAAGAAGTAGGGAATGATCCAGATATGCATTGATTTCTGTGACTTGAATCATGCCCATCCTTAGGATAATTTTCCCACACCATTTATTGATCAAATTTTGGATGAGTGTGCGGGAAGTGAGGTATTTTCCTTTATGAACGGATTTTCCGGATACAATCAGATACATATCTAACCTGAGGATCAACATAAGACTGACTTTATTTGTCCTTGGGGTACCTTTGCATATCGGAAGATGCCTTTTGGCCTTAAAAACACCGGAGCCACTTTTCAGTGGGCTATGACCTTGATCTTCCATGGTCTCAAATCGATTATTGAAGTCTTTTTGGATGACCTTGTTGCTCATTCTCGTCAGAGGATGCATCATTCCTACCATTTGAGATTAGTGTTCGAAAGGTGCCACCATTATTTGGTCCAACTAAATCCTCATAAATGCATCTTTTGTGTGAAGTCTGTTCAATTATTAGGATTCATTGTCTCCAAGGAGGGTATAAGAGTTGACCCTTTGAAGGTTGAGGCAATACTTCAATTGTCTCCCCCGAGAAACATTATACATCTTCAATGTTTGCAAGGCATGGAAAACTTCTTATGAAAATTCGTCGTGAACTTTGCCAATTTGACTAGAGGATTTATGCGTCTTTTGAAGAAAGACACTACCTTTTGCTGGGATGAGCGAGCCCAGGAGTCCTTTGATGTGCTTAAGCAAGCCTTAGCATCGGCCCCAGTGATTAGACCACCCAACTATAGCCATGATTTTCTTCTTTATGTGGCCGCGTCTATGGGGACGATTGGTATGGTTTTGGTTCAAGAGGATAAGGAGCTCCAAGAACATGTCATATATTATCTGAGCCAGAACCTTATAGATACGGAAATCCATTATTCCCATGTGCAGAAGCTTGCCTTAGCTACCGTTCATGCGGTTCAAATATTAAGACACTATATTCTCCTTCGCCGGACCTTGGTGGTAACCCATGTCAATCCATTTTAGTTCGTCCTCACTAGAAGGATGACAAGGGGAAAGTATAATAAGTGGATTGTCATCTTGCAAGAATTCGATCTCGAGTTTGTTTCGGAAAAATCAAAGAAATCATTGATTTTTGCGGAGCTTATATCTGATTTTCCAAGCGAGGAGGAGGAGGAGGCTTGTGAATATATGTTTGTGGATGAGCACATTTTCCTGATCTCAACTTTGATCCATGGTATGGGGATATTATCATATATTTACTAACATTGAAGGTCCCTACTCACCTTTCATGGGATGAACGACGACAATTACGTCACGTATCCAAGAATTACCTCATAGTGGATAACACATTGTACCATTGTGGGGTAGATTCCATTTTATGTCATTGTTTAACTCATGAGGAGGCTGAGCTTGTGCTAAATGATTGCCATGGAGGGGCGTGTGGTGGTCATTTATCTGGGCTTTCTACAGCCCAAAAAATATTGAGAGCAGGTTATTTCTAGCCGTCGATCTTTAAAGATTGTGTCAATACGGTCAAGAAGTGCCACCCTTGCTAGGTGTTCGCATGTAATATGCGCTTGTGTCCTACCTCGTTACATCCAATTATCACTGTCGGTCCCTTCACTAAGTGGGGGCTTGATTTCATGGATTGCAACCCAGCTTCAGCTGGGGGGCATCATCATATTATCGTGGCTGTTGACTACTTCACAAAATGGGATGATGCTATGCCTACAGTTAAATATGATGGTGAGATAGCCGCACACTTCGTATTCAACCATATTATTACTCGGTTCGGTATTCTGAAAGAGCTTGTCACTGACCATGGAAGGCACTTCCAGAATCGGATGATGGAAGAGTTGGCCTCAAAGTTAGGGTATAAACAGGAGCATTCTTCTTCTTATTACCCTAAAGTGAATGGACAGGTTGAAGCAGTGAACAAATCACTTAAGTCTATTCTCCAACGAACCGTCGCACAAAGCAAGACCAATTGGCATATCATGTTATATCCTGCTTTGTGGGCTTATAGGACCACGGTTAAGACTGCCACCAGTTTTTCTCCATATCAGCTTGTACATGGAGTGGAGTCTGTATTGTCGGTTGAGTGCGAAATCCCTTCTTTGAATCTAGCCATAGAGCTCTTACCAGACACTTCCCCATTGGAGGAACGTTTGGTCCATTTGGAGCAGCTTGATGAGCAACGCCAAGATGCTTTAGTGGTTCTATAAGTGAATAAGTGTCGCGTTAAGGTCCAGTATGATAAATCTGTCCGTCCAAGGAAGTTTAGTGAAGGATATTTGGTCCTTTTGTGGGACCAAGCTAAAGAACCCTTGGGGGCAGGAAAATTCAACCCCATGTGGCATGGTCCTTATGTGGTTAAACGTGTGTTAGAGAAGGGCGCTTATGAGCTAGTAGATTATGAGGGGACAGCCTTGGCAGAGCCTAGAAATGGGCTCTATCTTAAAAAGTACTATGCATGATTTTCGGCCAGGGTTGACTATTGTATATTATTGTACAACATTTTTCATAGTTAGGTTTTTCTTATGGTGATTGGGTTTGTTGATTAGCTTCTGTTTCTTATGGCAGATGTCAATGGAGTCTTCCATCTATATAGGATTCGCGGATGGTGCAAGCCGTCACACTCAACACTCAGCCTCTGCTGCTTGGGTGATTTATACTCCTACAGGTTAGGTATTGTCTTCAGGAGGCGTATGTTTACGACCCTCTTCAAACAATGTTGTTGAATATAGTGCCGTTATCAAGCTTCTATGGGATTCCATTTCACATGGTGTTCTATCTCTTGAGGTACATCTTGATTCAGAGTTAGTAGTGTCACATATTAATGGCTTGTATCATGTTAGAGATCCAACATTATTATGAATATTCTTACGTGTGAGATTGTTAGAACGACAATTTGACAACATAGCATACATACATGTTCCAAGAATTTATAATCAAGTTGCTGACTCATATGCTAACTACATGTTAGATTGGCATTTGTTTCATAGACAATAAGCTCATCACAAACATACATTTTTACACATGTAAATAAATAAACCGATCATCATAAAAGTTTTTCATTAAACATCCAAAATGTGATAATACATAGTGTCATAATACAAAAATGGGGCTTCCAAGCCACCAAAATATAAATACACGGTAGTGCAAAATGTATCACTCCCAGGCATCTAAGCCTAGGGAGGAGGAGGGGGGTTCTGATTGTGGAATGTCACCACGGCTCTAGCTAGGCATCGAAACAACCGCACCCATGATCATGGCACACCCACCACTTGACGCTGCATGGCCTCAGGGAGGTCGTCGACCTGTGCCATGGGTACCCTGTGTGTCAGCCACACAAAGTTGGTATGAATTCTTTGGAGTGTCCGCTCCACATCCACACCCATAATGTCATCTCCTCTTCCCCTCCGTCTATCATTAGAGGAAATTTGAGGTCTAAAATGGGCCTCCTAAGGAAAATAATAAAATAGTAGTTCAAAAAATAAAATAATAGTTATTAATTTTGGTGGAAGAATGAAAAAAACTACTTTTTTGTTTATATTTTCGACATATCTCCCTATGTTTTTACTCAAATTCTGAGCGGGAGAGCTTGTTTGATATGGAGTTTAATTATGCATCCAATGAGTACCCACACTACATACTTTTCATAGACCTTGCTACCCTAAAAATAATAAATACTTGAAAAAGCGTGATCATGATGTCATCATCACGTTTTTTCAGGTATTTCTTGTTTTTGGGGTAGCAGGGCCTATCAAAAGTATGTAGTGTGGGTAATTGTTGGATGCGGAATTAAATTCTCCATCCAACGAGATCCCCCACTCGGAATTTGAGTAAAAACACAGGGAAATATGTCGAAAATACGAACAAAAAAAGTAGTTTTCTGTTATGACAAATATGTCAATTCAACCATTATGGTTGACTCATTTTATTGAAATTCTATTGGTTCTTGAATTCTAACTCACAAAATTTATTGTTGGTGCGTTTTCTTATAAGGCCCATTTTAGACCCCAAATTTCCTCTAATGGACGAGGGAAACCTTCAGGCCGCCGTGGTCCTACATCTGCATACATATGACAGGATGTCACTATGTGTTGTTACGCAAAAACATGTCTTTTTGATTCCATATATCAAAAAACGCAAAAAAAAAAATTAATAACTCAAAAATCTTAAAAAGAGGGTTGGGACTCGTTACCAATGTCATCGTATGCTGATCCTGGTGGTAGTGGCATGTCTGGGTCTCCCTGAAAATATATCCCCGTATAGGGGTAATCATTGATGTCAACTATCTGCCGCCACCACCATGGAAAGAAATCAGCTGGATAGGGGTTCGACACTCTACCTCCACCCAGTCTGCGCATCGCATCTACCCAACGTTGTTAAGCCGGATCTCGAATCCCGTGAAGAGGAACGTCAACTCTAGGGCTCAATCCAGGAACACGCTCAAAGAAAAACATGCTCAGTATGCTACTGAAACTGAAGTTTCGTACTCTGCCCATCTTGCACTCGCTGAGATGGTGCTTCATGTTACCCAATAATGCAGTGCTCCAATCGTAAACCGTGGGTCTCATACACTCCACTGCATAGAACATCAGAGGCCGTGAGGCATGGTGGAGTGAGGCTAGCCCTGTTATCCTACCCAGTGTCAGTAGTATGGCCTTTAGGCCTAGCACCTGTATGGAGTTAGTTGGGATCTGACTCCTGACCTTCTTCGTGTCTAGATAACAATACACTACTATGTACTCATCTATGGTGAGGCCGCCTTTGGGCTCGCAAGAACGTAGGTTCACCACTTCCACCCGTCAGGACAATCCAGTAATAAAGTATATGTCCTCCACTTCTATGGTGAGGGACATCTCATCGATCTAGAATGACTCTGAGTCAGGATCCCAGTAGTCTACTAGCATCTGCAGCAGTCTTGGTTTGGCCCTTAAGCCACCAAGACACCAAAACTTGTACAGCCCGCATGCATGAAGAGCCTGTTGTGCCATTAGATCACCCCATACTGCTTCTTCTACATCCCCGTGCTCACATTCCCTCCATTCTAGAAGCATCCTGCACATTTAATTCAAGTTTCGGTCATTAGAAGTCTTAGAAAAACTTGAACGCGGCTGCATACACGACTGTTTGCTAAACAACCGCGTATGTACACGACTTTGAGGATTTTTTCCGCGTATATCCAGCCCTATACCTAGAAAAATCCTTGATTTTCTGCATGGGCCGTGGCGCATAATTTAGGGTGTCCTAGAAATCAAATTGGACCATGGAAAATTGAAAAATTTACATGAAAATGAAAGAGCAGGGCATGTGAAATTACCTGAAAAAACGATGTCGGATTCCGCCAGCTAGATCTCCCAGAATTCGCGTTTCAAGTTCTGAGCTCAATTGGGTAAAAAATTCAAATGTTATATAATGTTTTGAATTTTTTACTATTTATAGAAAATTTTCAAATTTTTGAAAATTTTTACTCCCTTTTCTATAGTTTTGGACCGTTTCTGACCCTTTTGGACCGTTTTTGACTAATATATGATGTAGGAGACCATTTTGAGTGTCGTTTCAACCATTGTTTTGAACCGTTCATGCTGATTTCAGGTATCATGTTTAAACTGGCATATAGGTTAGGTTTCACCTCCATTTTCATTTTGCATGACCTTATGACCGCTTCATTATAACCGTAGGTACGAACCCATTCTATCTTGTCACAGAACCTTCTTGCTGTTTTAGAAGTGGCATGATTAGAATGGTAGAGCTTGACCTTACATGGGTACCCTAGTTAGCTCCTTATTTGCATTTGGTGCCCATGCTGACAGTTTTGTCCTTTAGGGTGTGGGAGTTCATTGTATAGTATTGCCATGACATTTCGGAAGAGCCTCATACTCCTCTTGATATTTTGCTGGCCTATTTCCCCTGGAATCCCTTATGTCAAGTTGTAATTGCATTATCATGAGCTTTTCCCTGCCTCATTGAGCCTTATGTTAGCTTCCCTGACTTTGAGTATTAGCCATATAGCCCGAGCTTGTCTCATGTCTATCCACGTAGAGCCATTTTATATATCCTTCGCAGCTTGATTCCCTATTCCTACCAGGAGGGGAATTTCCCTCGAGTGTCGCTATCCTACACATGTGTCCTTGCATTGAGCATAGGTATGTTCCACTGCTTGGAACTAGTTTGTTTTCCCATTTGACACTCGTCTCCTCCTAGTCTGTAACTTTAAAGCAATTTTATTCTTTTTCAAGCTTTTCAAATATTTGGAAAAGTCTAAAAAAATTAAAAAACCAAAAAGCCGGACAAGAAAAGATGTTATCTTTGGCAGCAGTCGAGTCGTGTCGCCTTTGAATAAAGCACTGTATATCACATCTATTGGTTGGGTTAATAGTTTGACTTTAGGAGCTGTACTCATTTATCTGAGTTTATCTCCACCGACTGGTTAAGCTTCCAGTCCCTATGGAGCCTTTATCGATGCCTCCTGTGTCGCAAAGATGTCCCAGTTTTGCATATCAAGTCTATGCTTCCTACATTCATTCACCATTCACCTTTATTCTCTTGTTCAAAGGAAGTTGAAACCTGAGTCGTCCATTCCGCAGTTATCTTGACTTTGCATGTCGGCCATTCCTGGTACAATTACTGTCTTGTGCACCTTATGATCAAGTACTTCCACATTATACAGCTTTGCTGAGTACCTCGTGTTGGATGATTGGGGATGCCTTAATGCCCTCCTTCCATCGGATTTCATCCCATTGACTTCAGATCATTTATTCTGGGATAGGAATCTAGATTCATTTTTGAGTGCCTTGAGGCTTGCAGTCATCAGTGGTAGGTTCTCTTGCCATCGATAGTTTTTTGGGAATACATCAATGTCCCTTGATCGATGGATTCTCTCAAGTGTTCGACCTCAACACATTTATTCACACTTGTTAGTTTGCACTCTAGTACCTTGATTCCCATTTTCATTATCGGTGGGTGATCTCGCATCTGTTAACGGTATACATCAATGACCAGTAATCAGATGATGGACTACTATGTTCGACCTCGACACCTCTATTCACATAGTAGGACATGTACTCGTAGTGGTTTGTGTAGAAGACCTTCCAGACTGGTGGCATCTCTTATATGCTACCTCCTTGATCGTGCTAGTGTTCATGAGATTTCATCTCTTGTGACTTGATTCCAGTATATGTCAGACATTTCTATCCATTATGGAGATCTTGATCCATTATATATCTTCAATCTTCATGGAGATCATGATCCTTTGTATATCTTCATCATGGAGAATCTGATCTATTTATATTGTCCGTGGCGATGACCACATATGTCATATTGTATCATGCTTATTCATGGCCATTGTACTCTTATGTATTCAGGTCTGCTATATGTATTTGCAGTTATGTACACAGTTGTATCATTGTATAGTGCTGATTGGATGGCTGGTTCTTCCACTAGGTTCTTCATCACTTCACTTTTGGGATGGACTTATAATGTATTTTGGCCATCGTATGACCCCTCTGACCTCACACATTAGGGGGCATCTGTTATAGCTGATTTTAACACACATGGTGAATCACATTTTTATGGCCTTCCCTGTCCCTCTACAAACTCCTTAGACCACATGGACCATTTTTGTTCTTTTGATGTTTCCAAGATCATCCCTAAAAAAATGAAAAAATTGCCATACGTGACTTTTAAACCCTTTCTCACGTATATACGTGGGTTTGACCCTTAAAAACATGTACATCAGGATGTGTGCAAAAGGCCAAATTATTTTGGAGTTTTCCTTGATGTAGATCTGACTCACTTGTCTCCTGGTCTTCCATATTCCTTGAGATCGCTCGGATTCAACCTTTCATTACCCCATTGAAGAGCTATATAAGGAACCCTTTGGATACATTGAAGGCATGAGGAATTGAGAGCAACAAAACTATAGTCTTGTTGACGGGCGTATTAGACTGAGCCCGCAACGGGGGAAAACGACCCGGTCCAAACATCATAACAACTGACAGGTAACTGCCTAGGAGCTCAAATAGAACGAGCCAGCAATGTTGTCCTTGCTTCCCCAAAGTATCGACCCCTCTAATGTTCACTATCAGCCCTTTAAATACATCGTGAGTTTTCCCAAAATACATTATCAGAAGCTAATAAACAAGATTGCGATCCCTAACTAATATCAAATAAAAACGACAAGTGGAACATGTCGTTTTTCAACCAACGCACAACTATTCCATCCATCACATGGGATCGAAAACCAAAGAGTGGCACCTGTAAAGCAATCCTCCCAAAATCGATTTATCTCCAGAAAAACAGGGATTGCCAACATAACTGAAATCCCCAAAATCGGGGAAAAAGATATTACTATCTACAATACCACATACAGGAATTATAATTAAAACATAATTAAAATAATAACAAACAAAATCATCAACAAATAAATTCGAAATAAACTAGTACCTGAACTTGATCAATTAAATAACATATCACCAAACACTACAGACCGACTGGGGCATTGAAAACCTGAATGTGAACTCTGCTAGATTGACTTGGTGAAGGAGATTTAAACTGCATTAAAGTGATCTGAGCATTGAGCTCATGCAGCTTTTCCTCACTTTTCTCATTCGCATCCTGCAATTTAAGGACTCTCTTTATAAGTTTGTTTTTGTGATTCCTTAATCGTGAAAGATGTTGATTGCTCTCGTCGACTTTTACTTTTAACCCTGCATTATCAACTTTTAACAAGTCACGACTCGCCACTATCTCGTTCATCTTTTCTTCCATTCGGCGAACCCTGTCCAACAGACAACTAATGAACAGTGGCTGAAAAGTTTCCCCAATTACACGAGGAACGTCCGAGGTTGTTTTAATAAACTTCTCCTTTTCCACAGAGTCAATCGTGCAATCAACTTGAACCTCCTGAACTTTCTTATCGACTGATGGAGGACTATCACCATCAAAAATGACACCGACACCAGGCTCAACAGGCTGAACTTCTACAGACAGAGAAGGGGTTTCAAAGATATCTTCAACTATCGCAGGGTTACTCTGCTCAGCTAGATTAGCAACAAACTCACAGTGAACCACATCATCATTAACAGGCGGATGTGTAACATTTTCCTCGTCATCAATTACAACGGTTTCGACTGGAAGTTTATCATTCACATGGTTTTGTGCCACCTTGGCCTTCAACATGCTCCTGGTTAACCTTCTACCCAACTTGGACTTAGGTAAATTTCCCCGATGGTTTCCAGCTTTGTCGCTACTGTTTGATGGAGTGACGGGCGAAAGGGTTGGAGATTTATTTACACGCCGAGACTGTAAAGAGGCCTGGGCATCATCCTTTGAATTACACACAGGTGCTTGAGAGGGTTTTGCACTATTAGGGTTTAATGTAGATTTACTCAGAGGAGTCGAACCTGAAACCCTGTGCTTATTACAATCATCTGGGCTATCGAACATACAATGACAGAACCATGAGAAACCATTTGCCTCTATGAATTGCTCCCAGGAGCGACCAGATTTCATTAATTCATTCTCTATTAACATACGCACTAACCCGTGGTGAAACAGACTGTGACTTACATGTTTTGGTCCCTTCTTAATGGCGTTTGACATTTTAAACAGACTGTGAAGAAGATAATAAGGGAGATTGATGGGAAATCCTATGAAGGCAGCCATCAAACGAAGGTGATACACATAGGCCGAAGACAACCTACCTTCGCAAGTTAAATAACGATGAATTAAATCGAGCACAGGGCGCCAATCTTTCAAGAAATACTTACGTGCAACCCCTGTTCGAAAGGACACATCTTGCGTCGGGTTTTTCAGCAAACTTCTCCATTCCGTAATCTCCATCCTCTGATACTTGAACCACTTTTGTCCGGACAGAGGGAGACCTGTTGCATTCGCAACCGACCTCTCATCAACTCGCAAACACAAATCTCCAACTTCAGCTTGATAATTTACCAGGGACAATGCGAATACTCTGGTGACTTCTGGATTGGAATCAGAAAACCTCTCTAAGAATGGCAACCACCCGACGTCCCTAACTTTCTGCAAAAGCCCAGGGTTCGCATCCAACAGGGTTAACTCGTAAGGTTCAACTCTCACAACAGGAGCCATCGCTGATCATTTGTGAATACGAAACCATGCACCAAGCACTCGCCACCACTGAATCAACGACAGAAGAGTAGGTTGAGAGCACTTGGAACCGAGACTTAGCAACAGTAAGTAATGCAAAGGGTGAGCCATGGGTAAATACAGGCGAAACCCTTGCGGGTTCGACATGATCAGAGCCATCACTACTCGGAGTGATAATCGTAAATGACGGTCGAAACCCCGAAAGACTGATGTTAACCCCATCTAGCCTGCATTAAATGACCAGAGAGCGCGAGGTGTACATAGTTACAGGTGCTTCAATGGTGGACAGCCACGACAGGGAGTATGTACGTGGAGGACAAGGTAAGAATGAGTGTCATAATACCACTCTGAAATGGTGATAAACGCAACTCGTGCCAAGAATCACTTCCAATACAACCATAATATACGCGACCTCAACCTTATGTTCGATCCATTCATCAAAGGTGGCGAACAATGATAAACCATATAGTTTAAAACTGGACCCTTTACATATTGTCAAATGCAAGTCAATATTAACGTAGCCCATGGTTAACGAACCTTAGGATGTGAAAATATAAATCATGCGTCCAAGCTTAAACATAATCCCAAAGCTTAAGATTTTAATCACCATCGCTCTACTTGGCATGAACGCTATGTTAAACAACCTCATTAATATTTATAAAAATGAAATCGACTAAACCAATGTCTATTATTCAAAGGAACATGCAAAACTAGGATATATAACAGCGAGCATAAAAACCATGAATACTCATAAATCAATCTTCCTAGTCAAAGTTCATCCAGACCAGTAATTCAAAGGCAGCGATTTCATTGTAACTTGCAAAGGTTGTTCATAAATGTTGAACTTCAATCAATCAGTAGCTAAGGAAACATCCTCCTTTCAGTAGCCGAATTTATCCCTTTTAAAATTTAAACATTTCATCGAACAAAATGGGATTTTGTTCGATGAAATAATGATTTTAGAAGGCTGTCGAGCAGGGGCTCAACAGATGGTGACTTGCTGGACGAAACAGTTATCTCTGGTTATTTACCTGAAATCATGCAAGCAAAGAAATTAAATCCTTAACATAAATCATCGCATAGATAATACTGCTTTAACATCTCAACCAGATTCAAAAATTTCATAGTCATAGACATTACCAGCGGATCACAGTATTAGTTATTTGCTTGACAAACATCAGATTTCTAACAAAGCTCAGCCCGGAAGAGAAGAAAAATGAATGATTCAGTCTTAAAAGATAAAATCACAATACCACAAGCATAGCCCTGCTGCCAGCAGGCGCCCATAGCCTCAACGGGGTTGCTTCAAAACCCAGAAACTGCCAGTATCCAACCTGCTAGGGAAAAGTTTACAATTCCGGGCAAGATAAACTGTTACCATTCACTTTCTATTTTCTTTTGATTTGTTTCATTAGTGACGAAGGCCATGATTCAGGCTTTATAACCCGAAAGTAATCATGTCAGTCACCAGCCTACATGCCAGTCGAATGAACCGTCTCGTGATGAGACCTTTCACCCCTCAGAGTTTTATGTCTAAGGGTCATTGCCCAGGCTTGGGATGAGACCTTCTGTCCTTCAGACACCTTTTCGACTGTTCAAGTCTATCTTTGTCCAGAACGTAATTAAAGTTAATCCCAAAAGAGATTATCTTAGCAGGTAGGGAGGCGAGTCTGTTTCTCTTTACGAGAAGGGATGGCGTAAGAGATTTAGTAGATGACTTTACCAAACACTGCTTTAATCTCCTTAGACAGAATTTTGCCGAAACTAATATAGGGAATTAATATGTGTTAAAAAAAATTGCTGGTAATATCCAGGACAGTGGAATTCCCTTCTCTGTGTGGGAAGTAAAACAGAATGATAATTTTCAGAAAAATAATGCCTTTGTGCATAATTTTCAGGTAAATTACAGAAATTGAATTCAGTCATCAGTTCTGGGATTTGATAATCATATCAAGTTCAGATCACAAAAAAAAAACACAAGAAATAAAAAGTGAAAGACTCACAGACCAAATGCAATAAAATCATTCAAACAAGCACACCACACCAGTGATATATACAGGATGATCCCTTGAGGAGGATCAACAGAAGTATCTTTTGATTAAGTGACCATTCACTGGAAGGTCATCAATCTCACCTTCCAGTGTTTGCAGCCTAAAAGTGCTGGGACCAAGCTTTTCTGTAATAATGAATGGTCCTAGCCACAAACGCTGAAACTTTGTATGTTTTCCCTTATCTTCATGTTCCTTATCCCATCTCAAAACTAAATCACCCACTTCCAGATCTCGATTGACTGTTTTCTTAAGGTCAAACCAACATTTCACAGTCTGCTGATGTTTCTCAAATTTTTTCCTAGCCATTTCCCTATCCTCTTCTAACTTCTGCAAGGTATTAATTCGAAGCTCCATAGCTGAGCATGGTACTTCTTGTACTGACTGGGCAAGTTGTAACGAAGGCAGGAACAAGTGAGGCGGTAGAATAGCTTCCTTGCCATATACTAGGAAAAATGGAGAATTTCCAATAACGGCTTTGGGGGTTACCCTGTCAGCCCACAAGGCGCTTGACAAAGCAGTATGCCAATCTCTGTGATGGTTAGCCACAGTACGTTTGAGAATTTTAATCAGATTTTTATTAGATGATTCTGCCAGCCCATTACCTTGAGGGTAATAGTTAGCAGAATACTTTAATTTTATCCCTTTTTCTAATGCATACTCAGTCAATTTAACAGAAGAAAAATAAGTAGCATTATCAAATATTAAAAACTCAGGCATACCGAATCTAGTGATGATGAAGGAATCAAGGAAAGCTATCACCTGATCTGAATTGACTATTCGTAATGGGATGGCTTCAACCCAACGAGTGAAGTAATCCGTGTCCGTAAGAATATATTTATGCTGCTGCGAAGAGGCTGGAGTAATTGGGCCGACAATATCCAGACCCCATTGCTGAAATGGGACTTCAATGATAACTGACTGGAGGGGTAATGCTGCCTTTTTCAGCCTGCCTCCTGTCCTTTGGCACTCCTGACACTTCCTGACGAATGCATATGCATCTTTAAATAATGTGGGCCAGTAGTACCCCGCTTTAAGTATTTTATGAGCAGTAGTTTCACCGCTGAAATGTCCTCCTGCTGGACCTGCATGCAATTGAGATAACACGTTATCAGCCTCATCCCTTTCTAGGCAACGAAGAAATACCCCTTCAAAATTCTTTCTAAACAAGATATTATCAATGAGCTGATAAGGTGTAGATTTCAGTCTTAAAGCCCTTTTATGACGTGGGTCTAGATGTTCAGGAGTAGTCCCATGTAATAAAAAGAACTTAATATCCTCATACCAAGAATCAGGAGGAGTAGAGTTCAGAAAAACTTCCCTTTCAAATAAGGAAGGGTCGCTGAAGAAATGCAGATCTGATTCAGCACTGTCTGCAGAGCCAGCTGCTAGTTTACATAGACCTTGTCCCCTGACAATCTTTAATGGTTTTATTTCCAGGTCGTATTCCTAAAGTGCGGTGACCCAATGTGCTCGTTTCTCACCAAGATCCTTCTGCACCAGCAGGTTTCTGACTGCAGAATATGGTACAACTACTTTGGTGTGAGACTTCAGTAAGTAAGGCCTGAAATGTTTAACAGATTTGAAAATAGCAAAAGCTTGCTTGTCCACTTCCGGGTAATTCAGTTCTGCACCGTTTAGACCAGCACTCGTAAAAGCAATAGGAGCCTCGTTATTTTCACGATTTTTCTGTGTCAGCATAGCAGCATAAGACAAATCAGAAGCAAAAGTATATAAAATGAATGGTTTTGAAAAATCTGGGCTAGTGAGAGTGGGGGCTTCAGCGATAGCTTTTAGAATGTCATGAAAATATTTCTTTTCATCAACGTTCCATTTAAACTCAGCATCTTTTCTAATCATCTTCTGTAATGGCCTAACGATTTCCGTGTAGCCAGGAATGAATCTAGAAACAAAATTTATTTTTCCAAGAAAGGACTGCATAGACTTTTTCGAGTGAGGCATCGGAATCTGAGATATGGCATGAGTACGTTCCGGGTCAATATTAATGCCCTGTTTAGACACAACAAAACCCAGCAACTTTCCTTCAGTGACTGAAAAGATAGATTTCTTAGGATTTAGCGAAATCCCGTACTTCCTGCAGCGCTCGAACACTCGCCTGAGATGGGTTAAATGATCAGTCCTATCTTTAGAAAAGACAGTAACATCATCAAGATAAATCACAACAAACTTACCAATCAGCCCTCTGAAAGCGATATCCATCGCTCTCTGGAATGTTGCACCAGCATTTATGAGACCAAAAGGCATATTTCTATAAGCGTAGGTTCCCCAAGGTGTCCTAAAAGTTGTTTTCAATTGGTCAGCTTTGGATACCAACACTTGGTTGTATCCTGAAAATCCATCTAACAGCGAAAACATCTCAGATCCGGAGACCTGTTGCAGGATTTTCTCCATTGTAGGAACAGGATAATTGTCCTTATTAGAAACCTTGTTCAGGTTTCGGAAGTCGACACACAATCTAATATCACCATTTTTCTTCCTTACAGGTACCAGATTTGCTACCCATTGGGCATGCCGAACAGGGAAAATTATCCTAGCGGCAAGGAGTTTATTTAGCTCCTTCTTGACAGCTGGTTCTATGCTGAGATGCATCTTCCTCAATTTTTGTTGAAAAGGCTTAGCCTCCGGTTTCATAGGAATGACATGTTGCATGATATTAGGGTCAAATGTTTTCAAGTCATCATAGGTCCATGCAAATATGTCTTTAAACTCTTTAAAGAGTTTGATGAAGGCTGTTCGTTCTTGAGCAATACATGTGCTGCCCAAATTTACACATTGAGTGTTTTGCTCAGTTCCTAGATTAACAATATCAGATTGCATGATGGAGCTATTAGTTTTACTATTTTTTGCAGCTTTGAATTTGTCCCTTAAGTCATAAAATTTCTCAAGCTTGATTACTGACCTGGGAAGAGGACTAACCTGATCAAAGGACTCTTGAACCGAACAAGGCTTGGGGATTACCGTAAAATTATGCAGATCCTCATCGTGAGTCATTTGATCACAGACTGCATCCTTGAAGGTATCCTCAAGAGTTAGGAAGTCGATTAATTGCTGGTCGTCATCAAAGACTCTCCAATTTGTAATGTTGTCAGGAATAGAAGGCCTGAACAGTAATTCAACCGAGAAAGCATCAGTAAGAATTCCTTCCGAGGGAATCAATCTTGAAGCTACATTAGCCAAAAGATCAGCTTCCTGATTTAAATAGCGAGGAATGGAACTTATATTAAATGCTTCAAATGCCAACAACAAATTCCATACCTCAGTTTGATAGTTTCTCAAGTGTCCTGCTATGCAGTGTATTGTATTACGTACCTGACGAACAATAATTTCGGAATCTCCTAAGACTACCAAGGCTTTGGCTCCCAAATCGATCGCTTTCTTCAGCCCTTGAATGAGGGCTTCATACTCAGCGATATTATTTGTGCAGTCAAACTCTAATCTGCAAGCAATGAAATACCTTTTTCCACAAGGGTCAATCAGTAAACATCCTGCACCGGCGCCTTCTTTTGACTTGGAACCGTCAAAGTAAAGAGACCACAAACCGTCATTGAGATCTAAATGCGGTGTATCCGGGACTGAGATTTCAGCTGGAACTTGTGTAAAATGATAGATTTCAGACTGCTGATTTAAATCAGGAATTTCTGAAATTTCAGCCTCTAAATTGCCAAAATATGAGTCAGCCATATAGTTGCCCAATATGGTATCAGCAAACAGGACTGGTTCATTTGAGTCATCAATTTCCGTGACGGTATGCTTCATATACCGTTCTCTGTCGATTCTGATTTTGTTCGGCTGACCCTTATAAGGTATCCATAAGTGTGACCAGTCTGTCGCGAAATATCCATCGAGTTTCTGCGACCAATCCCTGCTCAGAAATAAACCATATGCTTCTGGTATATCAGCAACAATAATATCGATAACAAAATGTACTTGGGGATTGGAAGCTAACCTTATAAGCACCTCCTTCAGTTTGCATATTACCTTTACGTTTGAACGATCCAGCTGTACAATACTGGTATCGCAAGGCTGAGGGACAGCATTAAGCCTTTTACACACCGAGTAAGGCATTACGTTTTTGGATGCCCCTGAGTCAATCATACAGTTAGGTACTTTGCGGTTAAATATTTCAAACGAAAGTAAAAAGGGTGGAGTTGAAGAATCAGATTTTTTTCCTATCGATGATGCATTGACTGAAGACTTTTGCGAATTATCTTTATTGGTAACAACACTATTCTGGTTGGAAGAAGTTTTACCAGTTTTACTTGGGGAAACCCCTTGCACCATTCTCTCACGAATTATAGGTATTTTTATGAGTTCATATAGAGAAATATTAGCCCTGCTCTTCTTTAAGTCTTCAATCAAATCATATTCTAATTCAAGGGAAGGTGCAGATTTACTAATCGCAGGCTGATCTTTGTCTTTAGCAACTGAGCTATTATCTGGAACAGTTGTGGCCGGTTCAGTTGAAGGCTGATATTTTTTACTCCTGGTGTTATGCTGATGCTGATTCACATTGACAACAGCCACCTCTTCGTCATCAGTTAATTCTGAGGTGTCCCAAAAATGACTGATGACATTGGGTGGTTTATTATCACTGTTATCATTGGTGTCTTGTTTATCTTGAGAACTCTGTCCTGAAGACTGAGTTTCAGTTTCAGTAGTTGTTTCCAGATCTGAAACTATTGCTTTGAGAAAACTGTTAATTTCCTCAATGTTATTAGCTTCAGAGGGTGAATTTTGTTTTACAGGTGGATTTTGAAAAGGTCTTCTAAATAACTGTCTGGGTGGTTCTTTATTTGGGATATTATCAGAAGTGCCTTTTTTTAAATCGATGATCTCATTAGAAAGTTTTTTGATGACTCGTTGAAGACTATCCAAATCTAAAGCATCTTGACTTCATTTGTCAGAACCAGTTGCAGTTTTGGAAGGACTGTCGATCTTCTTACGAGAAGAAGATGCTGACTCGGTATCTACTCCGGAATTCGCCTTTGTGGCAAACACATCCTTTTCAACCTTAATTGCTTCTTCGAAATTTTCAGCTAAAGTAAGTTTGGCCTTTTGCCGGACGAACATGGCTATTTTTCCAGGTAAGGATGAAGTGTAAAATTCAATCGTTACATCCTCAGTGGGCCTTGAAGTGGCGGGAATTCTATTCCTTAAGGTCAGAAAGCGTTGGTTAAAGTCTTTAACCTTTTCTTTAGGTTCTATGCGAATTTTAGACAGTTCTAACACTAAGACTGCCGGAGACTTGTCATCTCCAAACTTGTTTATAAATGCGATATCAAATTCATTCCAGCTGGTGATGGATCCAGCTGTCAAGGAAAAATACCATGTTGAAGCCTTTCCTTCAAACGTGTAAGGGAACAGTCGGCATACGACATCTTCATGTTCAACGTCTAGGCAAAGGATGCTGGACACCAGGGACAGCAATAGCATCCTGGGCCATCCAAGGCATAGGGTTAGGCGGATTGGCAACTGCCATGTTCCTAGGAGTTGGAGGTGGTGAGGGTGGTTTTTGAGGAATACTAGACGAATGAGGTGGTGATGGTGGTCGACCGGATCCTCCCGAAACAGATGGTCCTACAGAAGATGAAGGCTGATTAATATCTGTTACAGATGGCCCTTGTTCTTCCAAGACGGGTTCAGGGTGATGAGTGCGAGGCCTAGTAATCTGTGGAAGGGGTAATTCAATGGGCAGGCGTCCAGTGAGATTCGAATAAGCCCTTGTTAAGATTCTTTGGGATTCGTTTATGGCTTGTTCGTACTGGTCGATTTGTTCAGGAACAGGAGAGTTGAATTGAGAGATCAGATTTCGAACAGAGTCACCCACTGGGGTTTCATTCACTTGTGATGAGTGGCAAGTGCGTGGTTGAGTACCTGATTGTAATTGAGGGGTAGTTGGCTGATTATTTTTGTTAACAGGGTTGATGTCATCAGCCATTTTACGCTGGCCCTCCTTCTAGTGCCATTGTTGATGGGCGTATTAGACTGAGCCCGCAACGGGGGAAAACGACCCAGTCCAAACATCATAACAACTGACAGGTAACTGCCTAGGAGCTCAAATAGAACTAGCCAGCAATGTTGTCCTTGCTTCCCCAAAGTATCGACCCCTCTAATGTTCACTATCAGCCCTTTAAATACATCGTGAGTTTTCCCAAAATACATTATCAGAAGCTAATAAACAAGATTGCGATCCCTAACTAATATCAAATAAAAACGACAAGTGGAACATGTCGTTTTTCAACCAACGCACAACTATTCCATCCATCACATGGGATCGAAAACCAAAGAGTGGCACCTGTAAAGCAATCCTCCCAAAATTGATTTGTCTCCAGAAATACAGGGATTGCCAACATAACTGAAATCCTCAAAATCGGGGAAAAAGATATTACTATCTGCAATACCACATACAGGAATTATAATTAAAACATAGTTAAAATAATAACAAACAAAATCATCAACAAATAAATTCGAAATAAACTAGTACCTGAACTTGATCAATTAAATAACATATCACCAAACACTACAGACCGACTGGGGCATTGAAAACCTGAATGTGAACTCCGCTAGATTGACTTGGTGAAGGAGATTTAAACTGCATTAAAGCGATCTGAGCATTGAGCTCATGCAGCTTTTCCTCACTTTTCTCATTCGCATCCTGCAATTTAAGGACTCTCCTTATAAGTTTGTTTTTGTGATTCCTTAATCGTGAAAGATGCTGATTGCTCTCGTCGAATTTTACTTTTAACCCTGCATTATCAACTTTTAACAAGTCACGACTCGCCACTATCTCGTTCATCTTTTC
Organism: Pseudotsuga menziesii; assembly: GCA_001517045.1. Classification (NCBI taxonomy): domain Eukaryota; kingdom Viridiplantae; phylum Streptophyta; class Pinopsida; order Pinales; family Pinaceae; genus Pseudotsuga; species Pseudotsuga menziesii. Next base: position 228,560 of record LPNX011003356.1, read on the forward strand.
TTCCATTCGGCGAACCCTGTCCAACAGACAACTAATGAACAGTGGCTGAAAAGTTTCCCCAATTACACGAGGAACGTCCGAGGTTGTTTTAATAAACTTCTCCTTTTCCACAGAGTTAATCGTGCAATCAGCTTGAACCTCCTGAACTTTCTTATCGACTGATGGAGGACTATCACCATCAAAAATGACACCGACACCAGGCTCAACAGGCTGAACTTCTACAGACAGAGAAGGGGTTTCAAAGATATCTTCAACTATCGCAGGGTTACTCTGCTCAGCTAGATTAGCAACAAACTCACAGTGAACCACATCATCATTAACAGGCGGGCGAGTAACATTTTCCTCGTCATCAATTACAACGGTTTCGACTGGAAGTTTATCATTCACACGGTTTTGTGCCACCTTGGCCTTCAACATGCTCCTGGTTAAC
>LPNX011003386.1:5699-18199 GCA_001517045.1 Pseudotsuga menziesii
TGAAGAAATCTAGACACATAGTCCATGGAGATAGATTCAAAAGGTCTATTTGGGGTAGGAAAGGGAGTCTACGACCCCTTATTCTTGATAGCGTATTTGATGATGGCACAAGCGGTGCATAATATGATGTAATTATCAACATCTTGTTTGAGCTTTGGCTAGTGGAAGTACTTTTCCAATAATGCCACTATATTTTCTATATTGAAGTTCCATACTACTCGACTTTAATGTTCCCTCGAGATCATATTTTTAAGTTCTTCTAAAGAAACATAGAGGTGGTTGAGATGGAATACAAATTTCTCCTGAAGATGCAATTTTAAGATTTTTCTTCATGTGTGCAATGTTTGATAGGTAATAGCAAAGTTAGGGCCATCATTTTTATAATTGTTTCCACCTTAAGGTCTTGTTTCTGCAAGAGTTGAGAATAGTAGTTAGTGCAGCAATCAAAGGTCATATAAGTTTATTTTCAACTCGATTTGTGCTTTCCTTCTTGTCGTTGATGTTCAGGTGGACCTATTGCAGGTATATGGACCACTTTTGATGGTGATAATTATGTAAATTTCCCTACAACTACAAACTGGATACATCTGAAGGTGCATTGGGTACAAGTGCAACATAACAGTGCACTATAAGTTACATCATGTTGCTTGCCATTATTTCAATGTAGCCTTCATTGAAGTATTAGAATTGATAGACACATGGTATGTAAAACACATTGTTATCTATATTAGGTTGTATGGCATTTATATGTCCCCGCACATCTTATTTGAATGAGTTCCAAACAAGATCCTGATCTGAGAAATTGTTTGTCAAACCTCTTTGCATGAGGCCACATCAATGTTAATTGGATACCATCCTAATAAAATTAGGACCTTATGCATTGATTGAATTTATACAACAATCACAATGTCTTGATGTGAAATTACACATTATTACCTCATGGAAAATAACAACCTCATCCTCATTGTCATCATACATACCATTATTTTGGAGTGAATACAAATTGCTACAAGTAATTATGATTCAGAATGTGTATTTGGCCATCTTTGACAAGCTTTCTCTACAATTCATCCAGCAACTACTCTCTTTGTTTCCTTGCATTTTCCCCACTTAAATCCAATCGTATTCTAGCGATGGAATATATCATTTAACTGCACAATCCTTCCATCTACTATCTCAAAACTCTTAAATTTCCTAGACAACAATTGCCAAATATCATTTCTTATATTTTCAGAACATTTTCATGATAGTGAAGATGATTCTTTAATGCTATATCAATCCCTCCAGGAATGTTATGGTAAGGGAAAACCAAGATATCAATGCACCATATCCCTCCCACTCTTAAATATTTTAGCACGTAGGCATCATTGCAAATTTTAAACTACATCCATTTATAGAGTTTATGAATCCTCTCCTTGAATCTATAAATTCTATCGCTTACATCCATCAATCACTATTTCTTTGTGGACACTAGGATCACTCCAAATGGATCCCTCTATCTATTTATGCTTTATTCAATGTTATATATATATATATGGATGAGGGATGGATAGTATTTCCAGTTTTGGGCTAGGCATATTTGTTTGTCTCCTCCTATAGTACATGTGCCATCATTTCTCTCTCAGTGGGCTATCTATGAACAAGATTTGAGGTTAGTGTTCATTGTATGACATCATAGAATCGACACATAATTTAAACATACAAGGAAATAAGGCCCAATATTGTTGAGGAAATTTTATGCTTGGAAACTTTTGAGAGGCTTTAAAGTGGGTTGACAAATGATTGTCCTGTCACTATCTAGGGAGCAACAGAGGTTGGTATCTCCCTTTTAATCCCATTTAGCTATGGAAATTCTAGGACCAATGCACCTCTAAAATTGCATGCTTTCAAGCTAGAAGAATGAGAAAGAAATAGTTTTTTAGTTGGAAGATTCATGGTACTTTTACAAAGGGCATAACTGAACTACAGGACTTTAATAAATATAAAGGGCCTCCTAGCCTCTAAATTTAACTCAACTTACCTTGAAATAAAATATCAATAAGTGGATGCTATATCCACTTTTCTCTCCAATAACCAATAATAAAATTAAAACACATTTAGCAGCTTCTAGATCCATGCTTCAAGGGCCACTAAAAGCCTCCTCAAAAATGGCTTCTCCTCATTGAAGGGAGAAAATTGCATACAATAGGGTTTGAATGCTTTCTTGCCACCACTTGTCACTTTCCAATTTACAGTGTTCCCTTGAGTCTTGGTATTTGATCTTATCTTTGGAGAGAAAATGCCATTGACTTATGAAGGGAGTTCCTCCTCTTTTCTTTGTAAATCATGCCAATAATTGATTAGATGATTTATCACGCCTCCAAATATGCAAGACATACCTTGAACCATGTGAAATATCTCATGATATCCCTCCAAATGTCCTCTTGTGTGGGACGTCCTTCTTTTACGGGCTATATCCATGCTTCCTCCAAAAATAACCATATTAAAATATATAGAGAGGCCCCTTCAAGTTAGACTATCCTAATAATAGGTCTTCTTAGCCTTGGGGAATGTGCTAGCTGCCAATTATATTTTCTTAGCCTAGGGAGTTCCACATATAAAGCATCTACACCTTGACATTTCATTTTTCACCATGATACAAGCATTGGAGGCTTCCCTAAGTTGAGAGTTATTCATTGATGCATGTGCTTCTTAAATATTGCATAAAACCTTCTGAATGGTCTGGGAACAATGGTTTCTTAGAGGATGGGTGTTTCTTCTTAGCTTGATGGGTTCCTATCTCTTCCCAAATGACCCAAATGACCTTTGCAATAGAAATACAAGTGGTGTTAAGATTTGATATCAAATAGTTGGAGATATTCCTTGCAAACTACATGGAGGAGCTCAAATAGTACATTTTAATCTTGTTATGAATAAACCAGGTATCTTCATAAAGGAACAATCATTTTTTCATTTAAAATATGAATAGGTTCTCGAGGTACAATTGAACCATAAAATATTCATTAACAAGAAACCCAATCTCCATACTTCCTCTTTATCTGCACTCCATTCTTCTTATTCTGCTCCAGAACCTTCAGGCTCTATTCAGGCTCTATTTTAAAGACTCGTTGAGGCCTTCTTCATATTTTCGCCGATCATAAGCTTCAACCATCTGAATAAAATAAATATAGGTAGCTCAGGGGATAAGCTTACTGGCATCTGGACCTGACTGTCTACCCCTCAAACATGTTACCGGATGGATACCCTTGCAATTATACCAATTCTACTAGATCATAGCTTTGACTTTTAAACTTCTTGGTTGGATTTATACCTCATTTAGAGCACACCATAGTGGCCGGAATCCTTAGAGCGTAGCAGGCAGAGGAACCACAGCAAAGAGTGAAGAGCGCCAGTGTTCGTTCCCTATAGCAAAGAGATAAACCCAATGGACTAATCCAAACAACGACTTATATCATTATACAAAAGACAAAAAATTATTGAAATATGAGAAGAATTCAAATATGATGCTTCTTCTCCTTAACCCATAATTATTGCAAGCTGAGAATCGTGACAACAGAGAACCGACAAACTCAGGTCCAGATCAATGCTGACAAATCAGGTAAGCTTTGTAGTGATCACATGCCAAAGGAATGGTTAAACAATATCATGAATCAAGTTTAAAATTAAACATGGCTTTTTCAAGATTTGGGTTTTGAATAATGTCTAAAATCCTAAATTTGTCACTGTGTATGCTGTGGTAGAATGTTTGGCTGATGTTCACCAAATGTTTGACGAAATGCGTAATCAAGATGTGGTGGCATGGACTGCCATAATTGCAGCCTCTTCAAGATATGGACATAAACAGGAGGCGTTGGCTTAATTCTATGGAATGCTACAGACAGGTATGCACCCCAATCATTTCATCTTTGTCACTATTATGTTATTCCCTCCTATAAGTTGTTGTAAATCCCAAGCATGCCAAAGACATTCCGCGAGAAGAAGCCATCTCTGCCTTAGTCATTTCTAAATTTGTTCAGGCTTAAGTATACCATTGCTGGAAGTAAGGCTTGGTTGTTAATTGTGGTGGTAATTTGTTTTATGCTCAGTCTCAAAAATGAAAGAAAGCAACCCTGCAATTTTTTATAAAATCAATGAATTACTTTGATTTAAAACCGTGATAATAGAGACTAGAATTCCAAGATTGCAGAGACAGGTTTGAAATTCAAGATTTTGCATCAAGGTACATGGTTACATTCTTATTCTTAGAATGGGATTTGATCTCCAGGATTTGTTTGGCTAACGTGCTCACGGATATGTATGCAAATGTGGGATTTTAGAGGATGCATGCAAACTGTTTGACAGAATGACTGAAAGAGATGTGGTGTTGTAGAGTGTGATTATTACAGGCTATTCATACAGTTGGCAGTGTGACAAGGCCTTGAATCTCTTTCATCGAATGGAAGCAGAAAGTGCTCAGCCTAACCTGATTAGTGATTACAATTGATGTGATGATATTAGGGTATGTCCTTAAAGGCATCGCTGACGAGGCTTTGAAATTCTTTCTTCAAATGCAACTGGCTTGCACAAAGACCTGGTATACTTCATTGATCTTGCTAAGATTCTCACCATCAATCTTGCCAGCCAGGGGATGGGAGATAGATAGGTGGTCCACGTTTTTTCATGATAGTGTAGTTAACACAGATGAGGGTGCAAATAATGACCAAATCATGCCATCCATTGATAGTGGCTTTCATGATTTCATGGGATTTGGCAATTCGGTGATCTCAAATATTCAAGAGTTTGAGAAAGTTGCTACAGAACTAGGTGATAGGCAATTCGGTGACAATGGATTCAATACTTTAGAAAAAAAAATTCCATCCAAACCCAGAAATTTGTGGCTATACCCTGACTAACTCAAGGTGAGAATCTCTTTTCTTTGTCTATTATTTTAGCAGGGGATAGTGACAAAGTTATTGATGCTTGTATGATGGGAATGATGGATGGGTTCCATCCAAATCCTAAAGAGCCTAATGTACTATTCAATTATATAGATTTCATTGCTAATTCTGTCCATGAGCAGTTGTTTTTTCCAAAGAGAAAATGTATAGATACCAGGCCTACTTAGTGTATCTTGTCCTATTTCATCACCCTCATTGTCATCATCGACACCAACTCCTATTCACAAAGGAATGTTGGTGGATAGAGCTCCAGTTGGATTGTAATGGGATTCAATTAAAAATCTCATAGGATTTTTTATGTGCCAACCATTCCCCTATGTACCAAATAAATCCAAATCAAAGTAGAAAATGATAGAGTGATCGTGAACAAATAAATAACGAGGACAACAAGGGCTGGAAAAAAGTCCACTTCACCCATAGTTCCTTAAACACTTTTGGTGGGTGAAGGGAGGATGGCGGGTGAAACACCTTTAGTGGTTCCTTTGAGGGGGGGTGGAGGGGGAATTGAATCTCCATCAAAGATTTATACTATATACTGAAATATAACATATATAGGTTTCTAGTGTTCCAACAACCACTTCTTTAGGATTTTTCTATTAAAAAATTTACCCATGAACCTACCTACAAGTGCCTTTTCCGTCAAACCCTGAACTTTTTATAGTTGCACATCATGTTCAGCCACATTCTTAACTTGTTCATGTCTAAATTTGATGCATTTATTATTACAAAACATATAACAATATAAGGGTTCAAGGTAAGAATTACAAACTATTTAGCTCAAAGAAACTCTCCCTTTGATTATTATCATAACCATCAAATTGCACATAAGCTATGTATCCTAGGGCTTATGCTGTCAACCCCCTGTCGAAGCTTTACTGCCAAAAATAATATATCTTTTACAACACTCAGCAATCATTGTCCATTAAAGGCTTAGCAATCATTATCCATTAAAGGCCATAATGCTCAATAATATCAAAATGTTTAACAAGAAGTGGATGCTAGCTTGGAAACAAAGGGTATCAAGCATAACCATGGCCATGTTGTTGTAATGAACATTTGTTTCTTCCAATCCATTTTACTGTACAGCTATTGTTTGGGTTTTGACATGAATTTAGTGGTCATTCAGCATGCGTAACATGTTATATAAAGTTACTTATTGGGTAAAAGTAAAGGAAATCCATCAAATGCACATGAATATGCAGATAGATTCCTAGGTACTTGCTGAAGACTTAACATTTATTTTCTTAATTGATTGAGCCAATCACAGACCCAAAAGAACATAAACAAATAAACAAATGAATATACACAAATCCCATTTTGGCTTACAGTTTAATATTATCTTTATCAAGTTCTTCTCTATGGTGCCCTGACTGGTTCAAATTCCCGATAACTGACCAGGTGCCTCCATTCAAAGAATGGCCCTTAGTGTTGAATTTTAGCATTAGCATGAATTCTTTAAAATTTTGCAGACTGAAAGATCACAAAAGACAAGTGCAGTAGAAACATCAACAACATCACACACACTGAACACAATAGTTTTTCACGAGGAAACCTTTAAAGGACAAAAAACCCAAACGAATTAGTAACTCATCTCTTAAATGAGATGACCGAGTATTCAATAATTTTCAAACCCTAAATGGTTTGAATCGTTAATCAACCAAATCCACAAAAGATAATTTTTTACAACAAAGCCATAATTAGGGTTTTCTACCCTAATTCACTTTACTGCCCAAATTTTGTTGTTAGTGCTCCCCGAATTTGTTTGGGATGTTGTTGCCGATAAAGGACGCCACCAACAAGGGTTGGGGCAGCCTTTGCTGCTGCCCTAGACTTCCACCGAGAGCAAGCAGTGAGGGTATGCTACTACCCACAAGGAAATGGAGAAGTGACTGTTGCTACTTGTGGATTGTAGCAGCTCGTGACCACTGATGTGGATTGTAGCCTGTACAAGGAGAAGCCCTAGTGAGCTAGGAAACCACACTAGGATAGTGAAAAGAGATAAAGAAAGAGCCCAGCCACAAAAATCTCCTCTCAGAAGCAGCGGATAATCTCAGTCATGAATCTTTCCTTAGTCCAAGAAGGAGCGGTGAAGTGATGAAAGTTGTTGTGTGTTAAAATGAATTGCAAGTGGCATTTATCTATAGGATTTCAAACATTTGGGTTGGTCCCACATAATTAGGAGTTGACATTATGGTTTGTATCTTTTTCCTCTTTACCCTTTTGACTTTAATCTTTTGTGGTACAAAAAGTCTTTTTGCATTTTGACTTGTGCCACTTGGTCTTTCAAATGGACCAAGGCTTAGGGTTAGATGGTCCTCCAAGTATTTTGTGGTCAAAGCAAGTGGCCTCTAGGGTCCTTCATGCCCACTCAAAGCACATAATCATACATAAGGAGAATTACTAAATGCTTTAACTTGATCTCCTTGTGCCACCAAGATCAGGTGCTAGGTCTCTTAACCAGGGGTAGCTAATACCCAGAGAAGGTCTAATAGCCCATAGATAAAGGAGAGGAGTGCATCACATGCCCAGACCCAGTCTAGGGCTTATGGTGATGACTTGGTAACTAACCATGTACCTTAGCCCTAGGATGCATCAAATGACTTAATGTCAAATACTTGGTAACTGACAAAGTGCCTCCATTCTCCCGAAGAATGGCCCTTAGCCCAGGCTGAGTCCCCCAGTCCCAGAATGGTTCAAATTTCTAGTAACTAACGAAGTACCTTCATTCAGTGAATGGCCCTCAGTTCTAGGTTGAGATCCCCAGTCCCACCCCAATCCCAAACTGGTTCAAATTCTTGGTAACTTACCAAGTGCCTCCATTGAAAGAATGGCCCTCGGTGTTGAATTTTAGCATTAGCATGAATTATTTAAAATTTTGTCGATCAAAAGATAACAAAAGAAAAGAAAAGTGCAGTAGAAACATCAACAACATCACACACACTGAACACAATAGTTTTGCATGGGGAAACCTTTAAAGGACAAAAACCCCAACAACCCTGCTGCTGCTCGAGCCTACTTTTGCTGCCCGAGACCCTACTGTTACTGCCCGACAGCCTGCTGCTACTACCCGAGCTACTATAGGAGCTGCTCGGGATAGACAACAGCCAAGAGGAGGGTGAAATGATGCTGCTATTGAAGAATCTGAGGCTACCTGTGATGGAATGTTGCTGCCCATGAATGTATGATGCTCCCCGTGAAGATTCTAAGGGTTGTCGTGAAGGTGAATAGGCCGAGGGTTAAACCCTAGCTAGTGAAAAGATGAAGATAGTGCTATAAGAGATCACCATGGAACCCTAGCTTGGGGTTACACTATAACAAGAGTGGGTGTCGTGAGTCATAGATGATCCACCTTGCCTTTGCTTGCTTCTTCTTAAAGGCAATGCTTCAAACATTAGATGTAGGTTCTTCTATGGCATTAAGAACCAAATCATCTAGGTCATTCTCTTCTAAGGTGTCCATAAACCTGGGTTTCCATGAGTTGTAGTTGGCTGACCCCTCAAGCCTTTCTTCTGGTCCGAAGATGTTGGTGGCCATCTCTAACTAACTAGTCCGCTATCTTAGTCTGCAGATGTCCAAGGTTTAGGAGTATTACAGTAATTTGCTCTCTTACTGCAATATTCACATGCAAAGCTCTGATACCATGTTGAATTTTAACATGTGCATGTCATTCTTAAAAAATTGTAGACTGTAATATAGATAGAGATTGAAAAGTAAACAGGAGTGAGACAAGTGCAGTAGTCAACCAAGCATCACACAATTGAACACATGAATTTTCACGGGGATACCTTTAAAGGACAAAAAACCCAAAAGCATCAGTAATTCATCCCTTAAATGAGATGACTGAGTTTGTTCATTAAAAGAAGAGAATTGATCTCAGAATTCTGAGATTAATGTACATGAAAAAAATTCAAGTATAATGAAGCCCTAGTAGGCTTGCTGCTGCTACCATATGCTGCCACGTGGAGGGTGAATAAAACCCTAACCACCTGTGACCATCAACTTGCTACCCAAAAGTTGTTTGAATGCTGCCCAAATTCACTGCTGCCAGAGTTCCACTGCTACCCAAATTTCCTTCACAGAACATGAATTTTACATCAAAATACAAATTAGGGCTTTCTTCCCTAATTCTTCCTGCTTTCTAGAAAATCTAAATATGCAGCCCAAATTTGTTGTTACTTGCTTGGACTTCCCAGATTTGTTTTTGGATCTACAACTTCCTTCCTGGAGTTGCCCGGATCTAATGCTTCCTTCCCGGACCTTGTTTTTCTACTGCCCGTGTTCATAACTGCTTGCCCGGATCTTCCCGTAATTAAATCGAGCCTTCCTGAGAAGTTCCTGAACCTGCCCAAGTCCTCTATCTACTTTCCTGAGATCTCTGTCTGCCTGCCCGAACTGTTTCTTCTTGCCCGTAGCTTGCCCGAACACTACTATAGGAAAATAGGTATTGTTTTGTATAACGATCCTATACAAAAGAGTGCACTAAATTATGCCCAATAGAGTTGCTAGTTTTGTTGTGTAAATTTTTTTCTAAAAACAAAGGATGTCTGCTAATAGATAAAGGGAGAGGCCATTGCTGTTATTCCCCTAGGATAATTGGTCTTGAATCAAGAACTTAAATAAAATCTAAGAGGAAAAATTGAATCAATCAATAAAGTGGGTGTTGTGATGGTGACTCCTGAAAAGTGTTACTGTTTTGAATTTGATTACTCCAACCTTGAAACCTTCACTGCCAGGAGAGAAAGGGGTTCTGTTTTTGTGTAATAATTTTCTGCTCCATAGTTGGGCAGTTCAAACAAGTATAATGGAAAAGGAAAGGAATAAAGCCACGTTGTAGTAGCCTGTTACATACGACGGTGTCAATTTACTCCACAATGAGCCAATATTTGTTTTCGTTTTGTAAACCAGAGACTAAAAAGAGCAAGGCACAAACCTATGAGAGATCAACCGAGCACCTACCATTTCACCAATCAAGCTTGCAAGGTTTGGAGCAATATCTTGCATCTTTGACAAAAGGTAAGAATGAAGTTGTTTTCGATATTCTGAAAGTTCTATATTAACCCTCTGTGCAAACTGCTCGATGTTTATTAAATCAATAGGAGAAATATCTTGACCTGACATCACAAAACATAATTATAAAATGTCACAAAAGGGGTGAATCAAAATTACAGCAATCCACATGATTCCATTTCAGCAAATGATCAAAGTTTTCATCCAACAAATAAAGGTGTACCCATAGAAGCCTTAGTAGCCTCAATAATATCCTTAGCTTTGTCTTCATCACCAGTTAATTCTGTCAACTCAGATAAGGCATCCTCTGACAAAGTGGACTTGTCCTTCACAAATTTTGCTACTCTTGCATAGATATAGTTGTCATTGACAATCTTCACCAGCTCAGGAAAATGCCACGAGTACCACTCCCTATGTTAGCAATAAAAAGGATAAACAGCAAGAGGAATAAAATAATGCATTAGAAAGAACCATATCCATTGTAGTATATGTTGAATCGAGCAAACTCTTAATATGATGTTTAAAATCAAAAAATTAAGCAACTCAATAAATTTCCCAAGCAATTTGATATTTATTATAAAATAATCAGGATGTCAATAGCTACTCTATCCAATATTTTGAAGCTGCTAGGGCTGTCTGTATAATTAAATCAAAGCTGGTCAATACTGCTCTTCAAAATGGGGTGTCTCCATGTTGATGACCCAAGTTCAAACCCCAAGGGGAATACAGCTCTAGAAATAAAGTTGTTGGCCAAGTTTGACAGTGTTCCATATGCAGCATTCATTAAATGAAAACATACTTCTCTCAGACAAACTATAATAAAATGTGTTATAACTCATAATCTTCTTAAAACAAGTTTCTGGTATGTGATGGAATGGGTATGTGGAGACATGTACCCAGTTCAGTCTAGAGAACCCCCAAAATTTCAGGGGACAACACAGAACATTGGTGTAGGACATACCGGGCCCTGCCCCAAATATATAAACATTAAAAAATCCATTGATGCCTAAAGTTTTAGACTTTTAAAATAATCATTAATAATGCATAATTGATACATATATGAATGATGCTACATACCAATCACTATTCACTGTCAAATCCAATCAAAGCACATTACAAATCCATTGTTGTTATGTGCTTTCACCTACCAAACCACTTCCCAACAACAACAATGATGGCCCAGCACTAGCAAATGATAATTGTAATTTCTGTGTTTGTTTAGATTTTATAGTGTAGGAGGGTTGGTAGCTAGTAATTAGGTTTTAGGGATTTTTCCTAAATTATTTATCCTCAGAAAAGGGTGCTATCAGTGTGTATTTTTGTGCATCCCTTGAGGGTACAGGGTACCTCTATGAATACCCAAATGTAGGGGATGTGGATTTTGGGTACTTTGACATACCCACTGGCGTACTTTGAAGTACCCAACGTTCCAGCTAATTATAAAACCTCAATGATAGTAAAACCTCAATGTTTGTATAGAATCTCATTTCCATGTCTATTTCATGCAAATTGTTGGACTTGGTACCCTAAAAGTCTATTTGACCTCCATCCTTTGGAATCTTGTAAGTGAATAGCTTTTTTAGGATTTATCTCTTAATTATGTTATTTCAATGCTTCACTAATCTAAATATCCAAGCAAACATTGACACAACTTTGTCTTTTGGTATCTATCTCCATTGTTTTTTTGTTTGTTTGAATAAATTGTATGCATTGTAGCTGTTCTAAATAAATTCAATTGAGCTTAAACCCTCATTCAAATTTACAACATTATTACAAGATTTCAAATGATTTCAAATGAGATCCTAAGGAAGTTATTCAACCTCTTTTGCAACATTCTGATCAGGGATAGTTCCCTTAATCGAACCTTTAAATTTTAATTACTTTGCAGGGTTATATTTCACTCCTATTAGAATTATGTTCATTGGTTTAGATCTGCAATTAAATGGGATTGTTAGCCAAACAAATAACTTAGGATTTAAAGTTTAATTTGGAATAAAACTTTGGTCTGTGATTATCTAGGAATTACATTGGAATCTCAGTCTAGATTTTATTCTCTCTTTTAACATCTTGAATGGCCTAAAATTTGTCATATTTGTGTATTCCCTTTGCATGACATTTTCTGGAATCTACATAAGCAAATCCAATACTCTGTTTTGGTGCACACTCATGTTCTTTTAAATCTCATTTATCTCAAACTACATTCCATATTGTCATAAGACTTCAAAGATTAAGTTTCCTTTTATTGTTCTTTTCTTCTTCATTGAACTTGCGCATCAAAAGCAAGTATAAAGGGATTAGAAAAATCATAACTAAAGTTATTTTAAACACATGAAATCCATCACCATTGATCTTAGTTTGGACATTTATGGTCTATTTTAAAGCTATAAATGCATAATTCCATTGCATAATCAGGGTAGTCATTATGTCTATTCTCTCAGTTTGAAAAGAACATTCTTTGGTCTTTCTTTCACGCTAACACAAGGTTGGAGGATCCAAAGCATGGGTTTCCTCTCACATGTTTGAATGGATTCTCATTTAACCTGGATATACAACTAT
>LPNX011003395.1:0-10681 GCA_001517045.1 Pseudotsuga menziesii
GTGAGCGGTTGTTGATTGGGATAACCCCTGGTTGGTAACTGTGTAGCACCGGTGATATAGCCAGGATTGTATTCGTATCTGGGGGCTCTTTCGGGAGTTTCGGGCTTTTCTACCTTGCCCATACAGTCAATCCTGCCTGCGACTGTCCGCCTGAGCGTTGATTATATCGAGGTGACCTTAGTGACCTTAGTGACCTTACCTAGGATATCGAGGGGGTACGTGTAGAGGTTATTCTGCATGTGTCCCGGCCAGGTTGGGGTCAGACAACACAGTCGCTTTACGCGTTGAAGTTGAGGGCCACAATAATTGGTTTCGAACCTCCGCTTGTGGTGACAAGGGCCTCTCAAGCCTCTCCTAGGCGAGACATACCGGCCACATTCGGGAGCTCACTTAGCCAGCCCTTGTTTGCTTGCTTTTGGCTTTATATTTTTTAGTGATTGCTCTGTGCACGCTAGTTGGCCTAGGGTTGACGTAAATAGAGAGTCTTTGCTTTTTTGTTGAGTCATTGTGGAGTCGGGTGTGGTTCCGCGCGGTTCTCATTGGTTAGCAGGACTTCCGCCTTCCACTTCTCCTCCTCCTTTGGGAGAGGGGCCTAGATTGTCCAGGAGGACTATGTCACACACTGATTCACACACCATGGAGGATCATTCAGAGACTATTCCTGAGCCACCTCCTCCTATTCGTATTGACAATGGGGAACTTACTCCTACATATGATCCCTCACCTGACCTAGCTGAGATCGGTCCTGTGATTTCCTAGATAGGATCTTTTCATGATAGACCTACTCACACTAGGGCAGATTCCCCATTGACCCGTTACCGGTATGGAATGCCGGATGATGCCGAGACTCACTTTGACCCTCCTAGCACCAGCTACGGTAGTTATGTTACAACTGGTTTTCCTATGCACTATTTGACATTTCATGTTGAATCCGACTTTGACCCTAACACTATGCCTGGGGGCATTCCCATGCCTTACCTTGCGGAGAGGTTTGGGAGTACTAGTCACATTGCACCTTCCATCCCAGCGGTGGAAGCTCCATCTTATATACCTCCTAGGTCTAGAGTTAGTGATCCGATAGGGATACCAGGTTCCAGACGAGTGACGATAGGCACTAGTACATTTCTTCTTACAAAGATTCCTTCATCCTCACTTCCGAGTTCTTCAAATGTAAACCCTCCACCTTACTCTCGTGGTCCTTCGAGTCGGCACGTAGCTACGAGTCAGATCCGTACTGCGGTTACTAGACCAATTGTGCCTCAAGCCTACATACCACCCGTGGTTTCGGGAGGTTATGTTCATGTCTCTAGAGGTCAGATTGCTACTTCCACGACATATATCCCTACTTCCGGTATGTATATTCCTACTTCCGGAACGTATCTTCCTACCTATGGAGTGTCTCATGGGGCATCGCAAGCGATGACCTATGGACCCTACTATGGGGCGCAGTATGGACAGGTCTCTCCACCTTATGGAGGTGGGTATTCACAACCTGCTTACTCTCCCAACTATGGCTTTGTAGCTTCTACTAGTCAAGGTCCACCTCATTATGCTACTTCCACGCCACCCTATACGGGTCATACAGGAGGAGGTCACTATGGCCAAGGTCATGGTGGTAATCAATCCTATATGAACTAGGGAGCGGTCCCTAGACCTCATCATCCTAGGCTCCCTTTCCTCGCGACACTCAATCTACCTGACTTATCGAGACTTACGAACAATCCTGTGGCTCATGACCCGGCTTGGCCGGCTGTCCCTACCAAACTTCCTTCGGACATACCTAAGTTCGAAGGCAAACTAGGAAAGGATCCGAGTGAACACGTTACAACATTCCACCTATGGCACTCTTCCAATTCATTGCATCAGGACTCAGTCCGCTTGAGACTATTTCAATGCACCCTTATAGGGCCTGCGGCGAAATGGTATATAGAGTTACCTAGGGGTGCCTTTACTTTGTTTGACGACCTTGCGATGAATTTCCTTAATCACTTCCAGCTACCAGTACGCTATGATGTTGGTACTGAACTCTTGTCAACATTTTGGCAAGATAAAGCCACCCATATTTCTGATCATATTCAGGAGTGGCATAGACGGAAGAGATTAATCAAAGCCTTTATACCGTCGGAGTTCCTCCTTGAGTGGTTCCTCAAATCTTTATTGCCATATATCATGAAGGATGTTTCCACATCCAGAGTGCAGAATGAGGAACAAGCAATCTTTAGGGCGCAGGAACTAGACTTAATCTATGCTCAGTCTGGTTTGTTATATGAGATTATACCCAACGCTCCTCATTCTAGTTTCGATCCCAAGGTCAAACCTAGACCACATGCCGATGGCATTGTGGGTAGTGCAAGTAAGAAACCTGCAGGTTCGGTTGTGAAACAAGTTGCTCAGTTGTCAATCAACCAATCTACCTTGGGACAAGCTACGGCTTCGTCTCAGCCTGCCCAAGCGGCGAATGTACTTGCTATGCAATCGTCCGACCAGAAGGGTAACCGGCAACCCGGACGGAATAGAAAAAAGGGTAAAAATAATAAGAAGGGTGGGAATAAGAATGAGAATGCCAACAATAATGACAAGAACAATAAAAATGCTGGGGGGGACAAGCAGAATAAGCGTAAGGTTAAGTTTCCTTGCAAGCTTTGTAAGGACGATCACCTCACTTACTTGTGCCCTAGGATGGATGAAGCTTTGAAGTTCATAGCACAGGGACCAGCTGTGTTAACGAACCCTTTACTGCATAACCAGAATATGAACTCGAAGTCCCATGATCAATCTAGTGATGAATATCCACCTGAAACTAGTGGTCGTGGGTGCATTAATATGGTCCGTGCCGCTAAAGTTGTGACGCGTGCGAAAGATTATACTTCGTCACAACCCAACCCAGGCAAAGAACCTGATCCACCAGGAACTCCTTTGGGCATTGAGAAACCTGTGGATAAACCTGAAGCTGCACCTCGAATTCCTAAGGGGGTACTTAAGCGTTCGGGGCATAATCCAAATGCCCGAGCTGCCCAGAATTATTCAGTTGTCGAGGACTTGGGTCATACTCCTTGTGCGATGTCTGCATTGGAAGTTCTTCAGAGTTGTCCGTCGCAAAGGAAGGATTTGCTTTCCACTCTTGGTGTGAATGGTGATGATTCTTCCTCAGTGATCAAATTTGAAACCGCAGGACATCAGCCTCGCTTGCCCTACTATGTGTCCCTTTTAGTGCATGTAGAATGACTTATTATGATCGTCAAGCGCACAGTGATTGACGAGGGCGCTGCTGCTTCTGTGATGTCTTTGTCTTGTTGGAAGGGTATTGGTTCTCCTGAGTTGTCAAAGTCTACGACCATGTTAACTGCTTTTGATGGGAGATCGTTTAGGCCGCACGGTATCCTTCCTTCCCTTAAAGTCCGTTTGGGAGGGAAGACCGTTGCGATAGAGGTCGAGGTGGTTGATGCACCCCTTGACTACAATCTCTTACTGGAAAGGAACTGGATGTATAGTATGCAAGCCGTAGCGTCTTCCGTATTTCGCGTTGTATGCTTTCCTCATAATGGGAAGATTGTAACGATTGACCAAATGGCATTCAAGAATCCGCCTGTTAGTGCATCTTTGAAAGCTTCGGTTCTGAAAGTCGAACATTCCCAGCCAGCAACTGGGAGTGTGGGTGTAGGCATGTATCCGTCCCTCATGGGAACCTTTAGTTGTCCTGCACCCATCCTCATGATAGGAGCTAGTTTCGATGGTGCTTCCACGTCTACGAGATCGGTGCCTTTTCGCACAAGTCATATGGGAGATCCTTGGATTCTTCCTTCATCGATTCCTTCGAGTGAGACCATTGAGACGAGTGTGCCGTTGCCTGCAGTCATAATTGCTTACCAAGCTAATCTTCAGTCTGCTGCAGAGCCTTGTTCTTCTTCTTCACGGACAGAGGAGGAAGACCCCTATGTGCTGTTGGCATGGGCAGTACAGTCTTCTCATGCCCACAATTGCCTTGATACGGTTTTCCCTTCAGATGAAGCAATCATCGAGGCTATGTCGAGAGTTGAGCCACCATGGGAGGAACTTCATCATAGATCATATTTCCTTCCAGAGCTTGACCTTTTGGAGCATGAGGATTATAGGGAGATTCTTAGACAGAAAGTTGGTAGACCCATGATTCCATTAAGCTCTCCTGGTCAGATGGTTGATGGAAACATGGCGAACATATCGTCAACTATACCTATCAACATTTCTCGCAATCCTGGTACAATTGAGAATGTCTACATTAGGGCGGATTGTTCCCAAGATGAGATTCGCGAGTATACCAAGTTGTTCAAGGAATTCCGTGATGTTTTTGCTTGGTCTTACGATGAGATGCCAGGGATTGACCCTCGGATTGTCGAACACAAAATTAAGACTTACCCCAATGCTAAGCCTGTTCGACAGCAGTTACGTGTGGTAAATCCTAGGAAAGCACCCGCCATAAAGGCAGAGATAGAGAAGCTATTGAAAGCTGGTTTCATCTATCCCGTTCCCTTGATGGAGTGGGTTTCAAACCCCATTTCGGTGGATAAGAAGCAGGGAGCGATCCGTATATGCACTGATTTCCGTGATTTAAATCGTGCATGTCCTAAGGATAACTTCCCCACATCGTTTATAGATCAGATTTTGGATGAGTGTGCAGGTAGCGAGGTGTTCTCCTTTATGGACGGCTTTTCCGGGTATAATCAGATTCAAATTAAACCCGAGGACCAACACAAGACCGCAATTATTTGTCCTTGGGGAACATTTGCGTATCGAAAAATGCATTTCGGCCTTAAAAACGCCGGAGCTACGTTTCAGCGAGCAATGACCTTGATTTTCCACGATCTCAAGTCCATTATTGAAGTATTTTTGGATGACTTCGCTGCTCATTCTCGCATGAGGATGCGTCATTCTTATCACTTGAGATTGGTGTTCGAAAGATGCCAGCACTATGCTGTTAGATTAAACCCTCATAAGTGCATCTTTTGCATGAAATCAGGTCGTTTGTTAGGATTTATCGTTTCAAAAGAGGGTATAAGGGTCAACCCCTTGAAGGTGGAGGCAATACTTCAGTTGTCTCCCCTGCGAAATATTCGTCATCTTCAGTGTTTGCAAGGCATGGCAAACTTCCTACGAAGATTTGTTGTCAATTTCGCCAATTTGACTAGAGGTTTCATGCGTCTCCTGAAGAAGGATACTCCCTTTGAATGGGATGAGTGAGCCCAGGAGTCCTTCGATGCACTTAAGCGAGCCCTAGCATCGGCCCCGGTGATTAGTCCTCCGGATTATAGCCGTGATTTCCTATTATATGTGGCCGCCTCTTTAGAGACGATTGGGATGGTTTTGGTTCAGGAGGATGAGGAGCTCCAGGAGCATGTCATATATTATCTGAGCCGAAACCTTATTGACGCAGAGATTCGGTATTCTCATGTCGAGAAGCTTGCCTTAGCTACCGTACATGCGGTGCAGCGTTTGAGGCATTATATTCTCCTTCGCCAAACCTTGGTCATTGCCCATGTCAATCCATTTCAGTTCATCCTCACATGTAGGATGATTGGGGGAAAGTATAATAAGTGGATTGTCATCCTGCAAGAGTTTGATCTCGAACTTGTTTCGGCAAAATCGAAGAAATATTTAATCTTTGCAAAGCTCAGATCGGATTTTCTCAGCGAGGCTGAGGAGTCGGTATGTGAAGATACGTTCGTTGATGAACACATTTTCTTAATCTCAACGGCTGACCCATGGTACGATGATATCATAGTATATTTGCAAACGCAGAGGACCTCTACTCACCTCTCGCGAGATGAGCAACGTCAATTACGTCATGTTTCCAAGAACTACCTCATAGTGGACAATACTTTGTACCACCGTGGAGTAGATTCCCTTTTACGACGTTGTTTAACTCATGAGGAGGCTGAGGTAGTGCTTAATGATTGCCACGGAGGGGCGTGTGGTGGTCATTTATTTGGGCTTTCTACAGCTCAAAATATTTTGAGAGCAGGATATTTCTGGCCGTCGATCTTCAAGGATTGTATTGAAGCGGTCAAGAGGTGCCACCCTTGCTAGGTGTTCGCACGTAACATGCGCTCGAAGCCTGCCCCGTTACACCCTATTATCATCGTCGGTCCCTTCACCAAGTGGGGGCTCGATTTTATGGATTGCAACCCAGCTTCGGCTGGGGGGCACCATCATATTATAGTGGCTGTTGATTACTTCACGAAATGGGCTGAGGCAATGCCTACAGTAAAATCTGATGGTGAGACAGCCGCTCACTCCGTATTCAACCAAATCATCTCTAGGTTCGGGATTCCGAGAGAGCTTGTCACTGACCATGGATCGCACTTTCAGAACCGTATGATGGAAGAGTTGGCATCCAAGTTAGGGTATAAGCAAGAGCACTCCTCTTCTTACTATCCTCAAGCGAATGGACAGGTTGAAGCAGTGAATAAATCACTTAAGTCCATTCTCCAATGAACCATCGCACAAAGTAAGACAAATTGGCATATTATGTTGTATCCTGCTTTGTGGGCATATCGAACCGCGGTAAAGACTGCCACTGGTTTTTGTCCATATCAGCTTGTTCATGGAGTGGAGTCGATATTGCCGGTTGAATGCGAGATTCCTTCGTTGAAGTCAGCCGTGGAACTCTTACCAGACACTTCACCTTTGGAGGAGCGTTTGGTTCACCTTGAGCAACTCGATGAGCAGCATAGAGATGCCTTGGTGACTCTAGAGGTTAATAAGCGTCGCGTAAAGGCCCAATACGTTAGACTGTCTATCCGAGAGTGTTTAGTGAGGGAGACTTGGTCCTTTTGTGGGATCAATCGAAAGAACCCTTGGGGGCAGGGAAGTTCAATCCTATGTGGCGTGGTCCTTACGTGGTCAAACGTGTGTTGGAGAAGGGTGCCTACGAGTTAGTGGATTACGAAGGGACAGTCTTGGCGGAGCCTAGAAATGGGCTCTATCTCAAAAAATACTATGCATGATCTTTAGCCAAGGCTGTTTGTTGTATACTATTGTACATCTTTTTTGCATAGTTAGGTCTTATTTATCATGATCGGGTTTGTGATTAGTTTCCATTTTTTGTGGCAGATTACAATGGAATCTTCCACCTACATAGGATTCGCGGATGGTGCAAGCCGTCACACTCAACACTCAGCCTCAGCTTCTTGGGTGATTTTTACTCCTATGGGTCATGTACTGTCTTCAGGAGGTGTAGGTCTACGGCCATCTTCCAACAATGTTGCTGAATATAGTGCCATTATCGAGCTTCTGCGGGATGCCATTTCGCATGGTGTTCTCTCTCTTGAGGTACATCTTGATTCAGAGTTAGTAGTGTCACAGCTAAATGGTTTTGTACCATGTTAGAGATCCGACGTTATTGAAGAGATTCTTACGTGTGAGATTGTTAGAACGGCAGTTTGAGAACATAACATATATACACATTCCAAGAAATTTTAATCAAATTGCTGACTCATATGCTAACTATGTGTTAGATTGGCATTTGTTTCATTCATTATAAATTAATCATAAACACAATTTTTACACATGAAAATAAATAAACTGATCACCGTAAAACTTTTTTATATAAATCAAAAATGTGGTAATACATAGTGTCATAATACAAAATTGGGGCTTTGAAAGCCACCATCATATACACGGTAGTACAAAATAGATACCCTCCCAGGTGTCTAGTCATGTGGAGGGGGATGAAGGTTGTGATCATGATATGTCACCACGGCTCTAGCTAGCCGCCGGAATAAACGCACCCATGCGCGTGGTACACCCACCACCTGTCTCTGCATAGCCTCAGGCAAGTCCTCGACTTGCGCCATGGGAATCCTGTGAGTTAGTCACACGAAGTTGGTATGGATACTTTGGAGCGTTCGCTCCGCATCCACACCGGTGATATTGTTTCCTCTTCCCCTCCGTCTATGACGTGGGAATCCCTCTGGTCATCGTGGTCCCACATCTGCACATGAATGGTAGATCTCACTATGTATTGTCACCCAAAAACATGTCTTTTTGATTCCATATAATCAAGAAAACACAAAAAAATTAAATACTTCAAAAATTTTAAAAAGAGTAAGGGTCGAGATTCGTTACCTATGTCTCCATATGCTGATCCTGGTGGTAATGGCATGTTCGGGTCTCCCCGAAATTCTATCCCTGCATAAGGGTAGTCCTCTATGGCAACAATCTGTCGTCGCCACCATGGAAAAAAGTCTCCTGGATAAGGGTTGGCCACCCTACCGCCCCCCAGTCTGCGCATCGCGTCTGCCCAACGTCGTTGGGTCGGATCTCGAACCCCGTGGAGAGGAACATCCACTCTAGGGCTCAATCCTGGAACACGCTCGAAGAAAAACATGCTCAAGATACTGCTGAACCCGAAGTTCCGTATCCTACCTGCCTTGCACTCGCTGAGCTGATGTTTCATGTTGCTCAGTAGGGAAGTGCTCCAGTCATAGATGGTCGGTGTCATGCACTCCACCGCATAGAACATCAATGGCCGAGAGGCCTGATGGAGTGATGCTAAGCCTGCTATCCTGCCCAGTGTCAGTAGTATGGCCTTTAGGCCCATTACCTGTATAGCGTTGGTGGGAACTTGGCTCCCCACCTTCTCCGTCTCTGGGTAGTAGTACACAGCTATGTACTCGTCGATAGTTAGCCCATGACCTGGCCCTCCTCGGGCACGAAGGTTCACCATCTCACCTCGCCGTGATAGACCTGTGATAATGTAGATATCCTCCACCTCAATGGTGAGGGACATACCGTCTAGCCGGAAGGACTCTGAGTCCGGATCCCAATAGTCTACAAGCATCTGTAGTAGTCCTGGTTTGGCCCTCAAGCCTCCTAGGCACCAAAACTTGTAGAGTCCGCATCTTCTTAGAGATTCTTGAGCCATTCTGTCATCCCTTACTGCTTCCTCTACATCATCGTGCTCGCGTTCTCCCACTCTAGCACCATCCTGCATGAGAGTTTGACCAAAATGTCCATTAGATTCATGAAAATCCTTATGCGCGGCGTCATACGTGGCTGTTTTGAAAACAGCCGTGTATGTACGCGGTTTTTGGTCCCTTTTTCGTGTATATCCAACCCTATACGTGGAAAAAGCCTCGATACCCGCGTGGGCCGTAGCGCTCATGTAAGTTTGGCCTTTAAAAATTCATTTGACCATGAAAAATTATAAAAATTGTATTGAAATGCAAGCAGAGAACATGAGTAAATACCTGGAAGAATCGGTTGTGAATTCCGCCGGCTGGATATCCTGGAATTTGCAGTTGAATATCAGAGCTCCAATGGGTAAAAGTTTCGAATGATTTATATTTTTTACTATTTATAGAAAATTTTCAAATATTTGAAAATTTTTACCCCCTTTCCTATAGTTTTGACCGTTTCTAACCATTTTGGACCATTTCTGACCTAATTTGTGATGTAGAAGACCATTTTCAGCGTCGTTTCAGCCTTTGGATTGACCCATTCGTACTGATCTCAGGTATAACGTCTACATTGGCATATAGGTTAGGTTCACCACCGTTTGCATTTTGCATAACCTTATGACCATGTCACTATATCCTTAGGTACGAAGCCACTCTATTATGTCACAGAACCTTCTTGTTGCTATAGAAGTGGCATGATATGAGTGGTAGAGCCTTACCTTACATGGGTACCCTAGTTAGCGCCTTATTTGCATTTGGTGCCCATGCCGATGTTTCCCCCTTTAGGGTGTGGGAGTCCGTTGTATAGTATTGCCATGACATTTAGCAAGAGCCTCATACTCCTCTTGATCTTATGCCAGCCTTTTTCCCTCCGAAATCCCCTTGTATCAAGTTGTGGATGCATTATCATGAGCTTTGCCTGTCTTATTAAGCTTTATACCGGCTCCCCTGACATTCCGTTTCAGCCATATAGCCCGAGCTTGTCTCATGTCTAGCCATGCAGAGCCTTTATTTATATCCTTCGCAGCTTGATTCCCTTTTTACCGGGAGGGAATTTTCCCCCGAGTGTCGATATCTACACATGTATCCTTGCATTGAGCATAGGTATGTTCCATTGCTTGGAACTAGTTTGTTTTCTCTAAATGACACTCGTCTCCTCCTAGTTTGTAACTATAAAGCTAGTTTATTCTTTTTTCAAGCTTTTCAAATAACTGAAAAGACCAAAAAAATCAAAAAACCAAAAAGCCAGACAAGAAAAGATATTATCTTTGGCAGCTGTTGAGTCGTGTCGCCTTCGAACAGAGCACTGTATATCACATCCATTGGTTGGGTTATAGTTTGACTTTAGGAGCTGTACTCGTTATTTGAGTTTTATCTCCACCGACTGGTTAAGCTTCCAGTCCCTATGGAGCCTCTATTGATGCCTCCTGCGTCATAGAGATGTCCCAATTTGTATATTGAGTCTATGCTGCCTTCTTTTAGTCACCATGCATCGTTATGCTCTTGTTCGAAGGAAGTTGAAACCTGAGTCGGCCATTCCTCAGTTATCTTGACTTTGCATGTCGGCCATTCCCGGTACAGTTACTGGTTCGTGCACCTTATGATCGAGTCCTTCCACATTATACAGCTTTGCTAAGTACCTCTTGTTGGATGATGGGGGATGCCCTAATGCCCTCCTTCCAGCAGATTTCATCCCATCGACTTCAGATCATTTATTCTGGGATTGGAATCTAGAGTCATTTTGAGTG